>JAJOOR010014215.1:0-32084 GCA_036250505.1 Solanum acaule | reverse complement strand
AAACGGGCCTAAAACCCAAACGAACGACCAGGCGACCGAACAGTTAGTGCCAGCAAGTCATAAATGACTTGGGGTCGCTACAGGAACGCTCTAAACGAGGGAATGAATGCTTTAATTTAAAAATGACCTGGAGGGTCATTACAAACACTGCATTGCGGAACCGTTCGACGACTCGCCGACTGCTCCTTTCTCTCGCCGACTTGATTTTCTCCTTCAGGACTTGACACACTGGAACTTTAGGCGAGGTAATAGCCACTCGGTGACTCGCCCAATGGATTGGGCGATCAACATACCTTCTTTTCTTCATTCTTTCAGTTGCCTTGTTCCTTTTTGCCCATTAGTGTCCATGCTTTGTTCCTCAATCCAAATACCTGGAAAACAAGGATTTTACATCAGTTATTGGCACAAAATAAGCATTTAAGGACATTAAATCTATCCAAATAAAGCCCTAAATGAGTCCAAATGGTGGACTCATCACCCTTCATGGCTTATTCTTGGCAACTATAAATTAGTTTTGAACAGTTAATTTAGGATCGAATTTTATCAGAATTTTTAGATAGAATTTTATAGTTTTGAGTCTTAAACAGTTTTCTTAGTAGACTTGAAGGTTTTGAGACCTAATTTGGAGATTTTGCAAGTGGGTTTCGAATTTTCTTCAAATTGGAGCATTGTAAAGCTTGATATCCTCTTACCCAGTTGATGGCTAATCGATTTGGTAACGGTTTTTATATTTTTATGATGTTCAGCTAAAACCTCAATTCTTGGGGTCTGATAATGTGATTATGGGTATTGTTAATTACTAGTTTAAATGCTATATTGAAGTGGGTTTAATCATTAATTGTGGTTTAATTTATGAATTGTAGTTGCGAATGCAGTTTTATCTTAGTGTTCTTAGCTTGCTCGAGAGAGGTTTTAGAACTAAGATTATTGATTAATGATTTGTATGTATTGGGTTGATTTGGGTTCAGCTCGAGAGAGCGAATCCTAAACCCAGTCCTACCCATCTTGCTTAAGAGAGAAGATGCATTAAGGTTTTGGGTTGTTCTTAATTGCTATGCTTGTTCATGTTCTAGCGAAATCACTTGAAGCGAAATAGTTGTTCGAGATAAAGCTATTTCAGTTATAGCCTAGCCTACCCACTGATATTTAGCTAATTTCTAGTAGTTTCAATTACCCATAGATCGAATTTGCCTATAATCGATCACATCCCGAGAATTCCTCTCTTTATTGTTATCTCATTACTATTTGACAGCATTGTAGTTTATAATTGCAAACCAAAACCCCCCATTTGATATTCGTGTCACCCTTTTAATTTGTTTTATGTCTTTTTTTATAATTTATATTCCTATGGATGATTAGATCACATTCGTACTTCTTGATTGAATTTGAACACGTACTGCTCCTTGTGGGATTCAACCCTAACTCATTTGTTGGGTTTTATGCTGCTTAACGATTGTTTGCACCTAGAATTGGATGAGGTGTGCTTGAAATGTTAATCAACACCCGATCCAATCAACACAACCACAATCACAATCACATTCATAATGTACAATACTCAAATCATATAGTCAAGTACACAAGTTCATGGCGTGCATTGTTCATAATCATTTCATTAGGTTCGTTTACATGTTTCACTATTCGCATACACGCATGCATACAATATGGCAATCAATCGACATACATTACAAAAATAGGAAATCAAACAATTACGTACCTCGAAATCAAGCTTGAATCCTCCTAAGACACTTGATTCTTCCCCTTCCGAATTCTTTCCGCTAGTTCTTGGTCTACAAACGAATATTTTAACGTAGGAATCAATGATTAAGGTTTAATTTACCCGGATTATAACAAACCCAATAACCCAAGACCAAACCCAGGATCCTAAGGTGCAGCTAGGGCTTTTTCCCCACCATCAACTTCATGTCAAAACCCTCCCCCAACAATAATTACCCATAAATCTAAGTGTTACAGATCGAAAAACGGATTAGGGGAGTAAAATCCTTACCTTTAGCACCAAAAGTCGTGGAAAAATTTCAAGAACTAGTCATGGGTCGTCTCCTAACTCTTTAGAATGAAGTTTGCAGAAAAATAATGAAATTGGGATTTTTACCCGACTTAAGTCGCGACTGTCCCGCTGCAGCGAGACCCATCCCACCACAGCGGCCCCGCCCTGGCAGCTTGCACGGAGACAGAGAGTCAGAATTTGAGTTCCAAACTCCCATTTCACAACACACCTTCAACCCTGGATGTTCAAAAACTACTTGTTCACTCTAAGATAGTTTCAAGAGTTCTACTCGCCCGAATTTGATTCTGTAGGGTCGTACAGTTTCCTTTATGTCCTATCTATCTAATTATGTGATCAAAATCATAATTATATCTCTCATTCATTGTCACAACCCAGGGGTACCCCTAGACGTAACATGGCGTACTTAACCCCAAAGGGATCGCATACAAGCCCTTAGCAAAATCATAACATAAGATCATAGAAAATACGGGAAAATTTAAAACTTCTTTAAACCATACAATCGAAAACACTTTCCATAAACAAGCGGAAGTCTTTACTAACTCTTTGTCTCAAACCATCTATTAAAACTCTTGAATAAAAGACTTGGGACGCAGCCTACATAAATGTCTAAAACATAAAGAAATGACATAAAGGAAAGATAAGGGGTTTCTCCTCGAAGCTATGAGGACTCACCAATTCTCCAACTCTTCTTGCACCTTAGGAGCCTAGCCTCCAAAGCAGCTCAATATCCAATACCCTACATTTGATTAGAATGTAGGCAATATGCATTAGTACAAAATGTACCAAGTATGATAGCTAGCACCACACCATAAGAGCATCTCAAATGATTAGTCAACAAAAGACATAAGCATAAGAGATAATAACATAGTCATAACATAGTCTCCAACATAAGCATCATATAATCATAAGCCAACATAAGACATAATAATTGAGCATAGAGGATAAGCCATATTCATATAAACATAATTAACTCTTAGTCATCTATACCATAATAACACCATTCCCAAGTAACCTCAAAAGCATACAAGTGCAAAGCATGAATAGCATTCCATAATATCACCCAAGCCAAGTACCCCTTTTTAGTCATCTTAATCATAGTCTATATGCATGGTCAACTCTTAAGATTCTTTACTGTAAGGGTATCATACTCCTAAGTAACCTCAAGGCACACTTATGCAATGCATGAAAGGCATCCCATAATACCATTCACACTAAGTATCACCTTGAAGTCAACATAGTCATACTTACCCTCCTTTAGTCTCACTCTTTAGCTTACTCCATATAGACAAGGGAACTACCATCCTTAGTCAAACATATCATGGAAGGCAACTATAGCACAACCCTATCTTAAAATACATCACTCATAAGAACTCTTTCTTGAATGACCCTAAGTCATACTTGTGCCATGCATGAATAGCATCCCATAATACTACTCATGCTAAGTAATACTTTTAGGTCCTCATACTCATACTTCTTGATTTGGAACTTAGTGCCTCTCTTTAACTTTAGAACACTATGAGGTACTTCTTTAAGCACATCTTAGTTCATTATTAGAATGAACCCTATGAGATACTACTTTTAGCATGTCTAAGTCCATCATCTACATGGACCCTATTAGATACTACTTTAAGCATGTCTAGGCCCATTCATACTCTTGAACACTATGAGATACTTCATTAATTAAGTCTTAGTTCATTTATGCTTTAGAACACTATGAGATGCTTCTTCAAGCATGTCTAAGTTCATTGGATATGGAGATTGCTACTAGAAACCTTAACTCAACTATGTGAAGGCTTCCATGTCATGAGACCTAACATTGGGAAAACCCACACTCTACTACATAAGAGTTCCCCCTTTTAACTTGGATAGTCCTCATATCAACTAGGTGTGGTTCTCCTTTCTACTTGGAGCCCGGACCCTATCTTGTGTGACACTCCATCTCATCTTCAATATCCATTTGGAGCCAAGCATACACCCCAAGGTTTACTTGCTAAGCCTTGCTTAACACTCATAACTCATGGAAGGATGTCCTTGACTACCAATCCATGTTCAAGTGATTCTATCACTTCATACTTTCAAGCATTCATAAGGTAGGTTAGGTGAGTATAGGTTTTTCACCATAATCCAAACTATTAGACTTCTATTCTCTTTTAGGCTTTACTCTCAAAGCTTTACTTCATTATACCATCATTCATATCTAGATTACAAGACATTGAACTAATAAGCTTCATTTTAAGCAATTCTCATCACACTCTTCATTACTAGGTGATTCTTAGTCATAATTCATCATAAAGGTACAATTCCATCTTTACAAGTCAAGACCAATCATATTCAATAAACTCTAGTTCAATTCATAATTACATGTTCCTAACCTTGAACAAATACTACTCATGTCATTGATTTAAGAGAGTCACTTTTGAACCTTCAATTTGACCTCTAATGGCATAAACCCACAAATATCACATTCATCAGTTTAGACTAGGTTTTACCATAGAAATCACATAAATTCATCATAATATCACTAAACAAAGCTAAATCAATGATAGTTAGGTATTATCCACTAGATTGGAATCATACCCACATCCTACCCACAATGTAAGAAGAACCCTAATTAGAATTGGGTTTTTGAACTACAATTGAGGGATTACTAAGGGAGCTCTATGGGTGGAAGAACCCATAGATGAAGAGCTAAACATACCTTAATTCAAATCCCTACTAAGCTTGCTTCAATGGAGAATTTTGACCTAGCCTCCTTCTCCTCTTCTCCTTCTTCTCCTTCTTCTTCTTCTTCCTGGGTTTTCTAGAGAGAGAAATATTTGAGTGGAGAGGATTTTGGGGTTTTGATTTGGGTCTTGTGTAAAGTGACTTAAAATTGGAGGCTAATGACTTAAAATAATATATATAGGCGCATAAAACACATATAAAACGACCCCCACTTAATATTACCTTAAAAGGAATTTACCAAAAAACCCTCGACTAGGCAGCCTATTTCCAAGGGTCACGCCCACTTGGACGGACCATCAAGGGAACCACGGCCCGTGGTGGTGCCTGTGGTCCCTTGAACAATGACCCTCCTCATCATGGCAAGCCTCCATGGGGCTAAGGGAAGACCACGAGGCCTCCCACGATCTGTGGTCAAGCCAACGGGTCGTGGTCCCTTAGGCAGTAGCTAGCCCTAAGGACCTTGGCTCCCACCAATCTAATGAGACTTCACGGACCACTTCATGGTGTGTGGTCAAGACCACTGGCCGTGAAAGTGGTCGTGGTCTTGAGGCAGAACTTGGCCAAGGTTGGGCAGCCTTGGACCTTGGCTAAGGTTTTACCCCCTTGGCCTTGACCTTTGCCCTTGCAACCCTATACCAATCATTAGATGACCTTCTAAATTATGGGACCTAACACGTACCTTGACGTTCAACCACTAACCCTCTCATTCTAAGCACGTAAATTCACATCTACGACTCTATTCCTTATACTTCAAACGTTAGAACCCTAGCTTAAGGCCCTAGTTTAGTTTACTAGTTTCCGGGGTGTTACATTCATTACCAGATTTTCCTAGACCTTACATGACTCCGATTTAGTCTAAATCTGGACTAGGCTAGGAATTTCCAAGTTACTACTCAAAAGTTTTCTGTCTCAAATTCTTTCCCCATTAGCTTTTCCCTAACGACGGGATCAGATCGTTACAATATATATATATATATAAAGTAGGCATTTTAATAATCTACTTTAAAGTATTTCTTATTTATAGTTACTTTATTTAAAAGATTAACTCCATAATTCACACCTTTTAATTTTCATAACTTCCACATCATAGTAAACGATGGTGAATTAGAAAGACACTAATGTTTTCATGAATTAAGATACATTCATCTTAATGCATTAAATGATGAGAAAAGACATAAATTCTCCCTGAACTTGTCACGAAAAGTCAGTTACACATTTAAACTATAATGATGACCTATTACACACCTAATATTTTCTAAAGTGATATTAATACCCCATTTCGAAGACATTCTCAGTTTTTGCATGAAAATGTGTTATACACGCGTTTTGACACGTAAATAATATTATTTTAATTTTTAAACTTTTTTTCTTTAATATTTTCTTAGAGTTTTGCAAAAAGTAGAAACCTAGCAATCTTCCTCCTCTCACCATACATTTCTCTCTTTTTAAAATTAATTTCTTCCTCTTTCTTCTATATTCATAAATTGAATAAAAACAAGAAATTTGAAAAGAGAAAGGGAGACAATAAGATGATTATGAAGTATAGAGATGTTGCGACGGCGATAAATGGTGGGACATTTTCTTTAGAAATCATTTTCTTTAATGGATTTTTGATAAATTTAAGTCATGGAATCATGAATCTTATGTATAAATGCGATAGGATTTTCAATAGAAGTCATTATCTTTTTCATGATTTTTTTTGGTGATCTTCTCCGGTGAGTTCAAGTAGAAAAATTATGAACTTTGGCATATATAGATTTTGTTTTGTTTTGCTGCTTCCTTTTGGGTGAAATTTTTAAAACCTTTTTTGGAGTCGCACGAAAAACTCAACAAACAGAGAGCACGAGCTATGAGTATAGACTCAATGAAAGTGAGGACATGACTGCAGATCTTTTTAAATTTTTGTTTTAATTCTATGTTTGTTTGAACCTTTTGACGTCACAACTTGAGAAAAATAATTGTTCTTTTTAGAGTTTCTCTTCTACATATAGTGTATTGGATATGCTTCTATGAGGATAAAGTGAAGAAATCATCAATAATGTGACAATGAATTGTTGAAGAAGAAGAACTCAAAAAAAAATGTAAAAACTTCAAAGAAATTGGAGCCACCAATAAAAAGATAAAAAAGAAAGAAGATTGACATAATTAATATATTGGAATTTATAATACTTAATTGTATAATGACCAATAAAATAGTGTCATGTGTTCAAATTTGTCATTTTAACATATATTTTCTTCTTCTCACGCACCTTAAGGAAAGTGAAGACACTTTCTCTACCATGTCACCTTCTAAGGGGGTATTAATATCACTTTGAATAAGATTAGGTGAGTAATAGGTCACCACAATAGTTTAAATGTGTAACTCACTTTTTGGTACAAGTTTAGGGGGGAATTTGTCACAACCCAACCCACCGAGTCGTGCGGGCAGCTACTCTAACACTTAAGTAGGAGAACCCTCAATTCCCAACAATTTTAAACATGCGGAAGATTTAAGAAAACTAAAAATAGAGAGAAATCCATGTAGATTTAACGAATAAGAATTTGTAAAACAATTCTAGTTAAGACTTGTAAAGTAATTAATACCCCAGGGATCTAGTCTAAGCAGGTACAAGAGCTACTAAGAGTACAAACTGGACATAATAAATAAAAGACACAGTTCCCACCATGCGGAAGGAAAAATAGAAGTTGCTGGAGATTTCTTCGCCTACACCTAATGTAACATCACCGACCCTGCATCCAGACTATGCCCCAAAAGACATAGCAAGAGTACTATCAGTACAAAACACACGTACTGGTATACATCATCGGTCAACCCGACTCCCACCGCATAATATAAGAATTCAACTAATTAGAACATGCAATAAGACCACTCGCTTCTCCACCTTTACCCTCTCTTCCAAACACCTCAGAATTACACTAGTACTCTTACCCCCGACTACTTCTCAATCAACCTACTTACTAGGTTCTTGATCACATCCTAGTCATTCTAACACGTAGAAAAGTCCACAACACGCCCTACAACAATTGTGACTATCCCCCCACAACATACCCTTTACTTTCTCTTCCAAGTTGCCTTGTCCTTACCCCATAGCACATTACGCAAACCTTCAACTACCAACCAAGAATTCATTCCTCCATGGTAGAATTCTCCTAAGCAATTCCATCACATACACTACCCCTACTTGGACATTAACCATTCTTGAAACGTCAACTTCACACCTTTGTATCACCTTTCATCAATATAAATACCAAGTCTACTCAACACAGAAGAACAATCAAGCATAAGACCTCATAACCATAACACAACTCCGAGAAATACAATATCAATTAGCAATATGAACCATGTTCGAATTCACATTATCCAGGTACACATTTATATCACATCATTGGTCCTCTCATGGAACCCAAATAAAAAATGTTAGCATATCGGAACGTGGTATCCGATCCAATAATTATGCTGGAACGTGGCAACCGATCCCATATTTAAGCTGGAACATGGCAACCGATCCCATATCTATGCCGAAACGTGGCAACTGATCCCATAATTATGCTGGAACGTGGCAACCAATCCAAGTTAGTGTGTCGGAACGCAACACCCGATCCATTCAACAAGCCACAATCACAATCACAAAGTACATTCTCAACAATATACAATTACAAGTCATGATTCATGGCATTCATCATTCATATATCTTATGTTACAATTAATGTGATTCACAACATATATTTCTTTGTTCGTACTTATTTACGTTAGGTGTGATCAACAAGCTTCGTTTGCATACATGCACGTATTATAATGAAGCAAGAACAAACCTACCACACACAACCATAGGAACACGACCATACCAATGAACCACTCATCGACGTATAACATGTAAACATTAATTCACCCATACTTAACCCTAGTTCATCATCTAAGGCTCCTCCCTAGGATTTAATCATAATTCGTTTGGCGCACGAAAGCCTATGCATAAATCCTACCGTTGATTTACATATATTACGCAGTGAACACAGATTTACAACTACTCAATTCATAAAACCTAGCCTACCTGGGCGCCAAGCAGCTGCACAGAGGAATTGCAGATAATTTTCTGGTTTTCCGGGCGTCGTGATGGTGAATTTGGCCAAGAATTCGCAAGATATCGCCATCCTCGCGCTAGAAATCTCCTTCTCCATCTTTCCCAAGCTTGGAGTAGCTTTTTAGGGGTTTCTAGGGTATTTTACGACTAATTTAGGTATTTTTAAGAAGAAGGAGGAAATAAGGATTCGCGTTATTTTCATTCTGTCTCGCCTAACCCGCCCTGGCAACTATTTCCTCGCTGTGGCGCTGCCGCCCTGGCAGAATAGTGGCCTAGAATTTCCCAAATTTTTGCTTTTCCTAATTAATGACGGTTCGGGTCGTTACAGAATTTATGCCTTTTCTCTTAAATGAATTACAAATTTAGATTAACTTTACACATTGGAATATACACAAGCCCTAAATTCCAATAACTAAAACCCCTCATTTCTTGGTTGCATTAATACTTAGAAACAAGTCAAATAACTACAACTCCCCAAATTCTAATAACCTAAACACCCTGATTTCTTTGCTTCATTAATAGAACATCTTCTAATAACTACAGCCTACTAAATTTTAATAACCAAACCCACATTTCTTAGCTGCATATTTCTCAATTATTGCATACATTAGGTAGTTACATATACATTTATGATGATTATTGCATACATAGTTTTGTTTTCTTCCTGAAATGTTTCTTAAGCTTAATTAACACATTTGAATATTTTTTTCAATTTTTTTTTGTACGTCTTAAGTTATATTTGTTATTTTTTTGGTTTTGGTTTTATGAAACTTATACCCTTTCATTTATTTATTATTTTTCTCTTTTATTTGCTTTAGGGATAAAACATAAGTACCTCCCTAGACTATGACCGAAATCTTAGAGACACACCTAAACTTAACCAAGGTCCTATTAGCCCCCTGAACTCATTTTTTTTTCATATTTTTGTGCACCTTTTGTGCTAATGTGGCACCTTCAACCACCCAAGTTGGTTGTGTTTATACACACTCACCGCCACGCGTGTAAATATATATATTTTTAATTAAAAATAATTTTTTAAAATTATTCTTATTTTCTTTATCTTGTATTTAAATTAAGTTAACACACATTTTTTTTGTCTTCATTCATTGTTTTTCTCTTTTATTTTTCTATTGATTTTATTTTATTTGTCTTTTGTTTTGATTTGATTTCAAATATCTTGTATTTAAAATAAGTTAATTTTAAATGAATATCAAAATAAGTGAAGAAAATCAATTAAAACATAAAAAAAAAATTAAATGTTAAAATTAAAGGACACTTTTAAATTTATTTTTCAAAAAAGTACACATAGTTTTTTTAAAATAATTAAAAGTGAAAAGATAATAAATTAAAATAAATATTTTTCAAAGAAAGAAATAAAAATAACGGAGAAGGGTCTAAAATGCCCTAAGTATTTGGATTGGTACAAAACAACCCTCCATCCACCTATCGGCTCTAAAATACCCCTGACATCCACCTTTCGGCTCAAAAATACCCTCAATGTTAATCCTTTGACTCATATTTGCCCTTATTTTTAATAGCTCCCTTAAAGTAAAATTATTAAATATTTATTTATTATATTGCTTAATGTGATTGGTCCAAATTTAAACCCTTCTCAAATAAATACTAAAAATGATATTTTTAAAAATTCTATTTTTCTATAAAATCACTTATGATTCTTATTTTGACCCGATACACTTGGAAATAATATTGAAAAAATAATTTCATGATATCTTCCTATTGGCCTATTTTAAATCAACCCCAATTTATTATAACGCAACCCAACTCAAAAATGGGGATCAAACTAAAATCCATACTTACCCCGACTGATTGGCCATCTAAAAATATTATTATTTTCATTAATATAAAATTTTCTCTCAATTATCCAAATGTCTTGTTCATTTTCTCTTTTATTCATTTTTTTAATCTCTTATTCTTAATTAAGATATCCGGGATTCAAACTTGAAATGAACTCACATATTTATATTCTTTTAATTAGTATTATTGTCATGATGGGATGAGCGTGTGGATAAAAGAAATGATTATTTTTATTCTTTTATTTTTAATTTTGGGTACACACACAAAAAAAGTAATATTTGTACATATTTGCTTGATTAAGTTATCTTTTATTGAACTAATTATTTCTATATGAATGCATCATTATTTTCCTCCTTTTTTCTCTCTTGTTAGTCATAAATTAAAAAAAAATTGTGGATAGGATCCAAATAAAAAAAAAGTGGAAGAGATAGGAAGTGAAGGGCCAAGGAGGGAGTAGTTTAGAGAGTAGATGCCTAACCTTTTTATAACTTTCAATTTACTATGAAATTCAAAATCAAGTCAATCATGTGAGCTTATCTATTAAGTAATTTCAAATTATTTTAAACGAAAAGGGCCTAAAATTCCCTTAAACTATGATATTCAGTACAATATTACCCTCCATCCACCTAATGAGTTTGATCTGTTAGACATAAGGGTACTTTTGAGCGGAAAGGTGGACGTCAGGGATATTTTAGGGCCGATAGGTGGAAGGAGGGTAATTTTGTACCAATTCAAAAGTTATATATATAAGTTCTAATATCAATAAATATGGGTAGTAACTAATTATAAAGTTACCAATAAAAAAATGACATGTGTTCAATTTGTGCACTCATCACTTGCCTTCAAGAGAGTGTTCACACGCTCTCTATGCCATGTCAGCGTTTGTGGTGTATTTATTCCATTTTAAATTAGTTAACGGGGGTAATAGGACCCTAGTTAAGTTTATGTCTGTTTCTAGGATTTCGGCCATAGTCTAAGGGGATACTTATGTTGTCACGACCCAGGGGTACCCCCTAGATGTAACATGACGTATAGAACCACAAAGGACTCCATACAAGACATTTAGTATTCATAACATAAGCAATATAAGAATAAGAGTAAAAACGAATTTCAATGTCTAAAATTTTCATAAAAGAAAAGTGGAAGTCTAGACACTAAGTCTCAACATAGCCGTCTATTACAATGTTTGAATGAAATAGGGCCTAGCCCATACAACATCTCCAAAAAGGGAAATACATGAAACGAATCTACAACATGGGAAAAAGCCATCCTCGAACCATGAGGACTCACCAACAAGCTCAAAAGATATTTAAGTCCAAGATCTAGCCACTAGAATGATCACCTCGAGAACCGGACCCTACACTTGGGGAAAATGTAGGAAAAGTAGGCGTTAGTACAAAAATGCACTATGTATGATAGCCATGCATAAAAAAATTGAAAACATGCTAAAAGGGACATTTCATTTGAAAGTATGCAATTTATCAATTTAAACATAATTTAGGAGTTTAGAGAGAATAAGTCATAAAACATAGCAAACATAATCATCGTCATCTTAAAAGCCTTTGAAAACTCATATAGAAAGCTTATTGAGTTACCATAATTCATAATTCATATTCATATTCTTGTTGTGGGAATAAGCCTTAACTGAAATGAGACCATGTGAGATATACATGATCCCCCAGTGTTACCCATACCGAAAATAGGGCACATAGTTTATGGGATAAGGAGATTGCTACTAGAAACCTGGACTCAACTAGCGTAAAAAGTTTCCATCTCATGAGACATACTTTGGGAGCCCTGACTCAACTAGTGTAAAAGGATCCATTGGAAAGCCGAACTCAGCTAGTGTAAAAGCCTCCATCTCATATACAATATTCACTCGGTGCTAAGCATTAATTCCCACAGAGTACTTATTAAGTCTTGAATTAATTCATATTCATGGAAGAATGTCTTGACACTCAATCCATGTTTAATTCATAGGATAGCTCTTAGATCATGTGTGAGAATAACCTTTCACCGTCCATGTCTACATACAAGTCTTAGATTCAATTAGGTGAGAAAACCTTTCAACCTTAGAATCTTCATTATGTGAGAAAACCTTTCACATCATATCATATTCATGCTTAGGTGTGTATATGAGAATGTCCTTTCAACAACACAACAACTACATCATAATCATAGACACTTCACTCTCAAAGTTTTCTTAAAGCATATACATAGATCTCATAAACATGTATAATTCTCATAATTTTCCCTTTCAAGGTTCAAAACTCACATTCAATCAACACATCTATAATTCACTACATTAGACATGGATATCATCATAATTCAAGTAACCCAATCACTACATGCATAATATCATAACATTCTTCTTTCATCAACAAAGACCCTCATCACAAGATCATAATTGAGAAATTTGGGGATTTCATGGGTTCTCGGGGGATACAACATAAAAAACCATAGGAAATCATCAATTCATGCATAATATAACATAATTCAATCATTAGAATCAATTTTGAAAGGAACCCGTGACTTTGGAATCAAACCCTAACATTTGAGGATTTCTATATTTGAAATTAGGATTTTGAAGGGGCTCCATGGATAAATTCTTTCCATGGATGAAATCTATCATACCTTAACACTGAAGCCCAATGAATTTGGTGTGAAGAACCTTGCTTCATGAATCCTAGCTCGACCTTCCTTCTTCTTCTTTTTCAAGTTCTAGAGAGAGAATGTTTGGAGAGGATGAAGTTTGGGTATTTATTTGGGTTTAGGAAAATAATGAGTTGAATGACTTAATTTAGGGGTATAAAGTCCTTATATAGGTTTATATATTAGGGTAAAACGACACCACTTAATCCTATTTAAAACCGTAAACCCCCAAAGTACCCCTACACTTAACCACCAAAACTACCCTAGGTCACCACCCACGAGACCACGTTGACGGATCATGGATGGACCTACAGTCCATCCTGGTCAAGCATGGTTTGGTGATTCGGACTTTGGCCCAAACCACGGACCCCCATCCACGAGGCGTGGACCCATCCACGGGGCTTGGGTCCTGTCGTAGGTCACTGCCTTGGGAATTTTCTAGGGGTCCTTTTCAAGGGCCCATAGTTGGTCCTTGAGGGGTGGCACCTTGACGTTCTAACATGAAATCCTTTATTTTGAGTACGGTGTGTTACAATATCTTCCCCTTGGGGTCATTCATCCTCGAATGACAATCTAGACACCTTATGGAAGTAAAGACTCAAGACTAGC
Source organism: Solanum acaule (assembly GCA_036250505.1). Classification (NCBI taxonomy): domain Eukaryota; kingdom Viridiplantae; phylum Streptophyta; class Magnoliopsida; order Solanales; family Solanaceae; genus Solanum; species Solanum acaule. Next base: position 18,179 of record JAJOOR010014215.1, on the reverse strand, counting down.
AGCCCATCATGCATGCAACATCAAACAATGCACAATTCAAAGGAGGAAGCATCAACTTTAACTCAAACATACTCAATGCATCACAAGAAAGTAGGAACTACATCTAACAACCCATTATGCATGAAATCTCAACTTTTCTCATATTCATAGGAGGAATTACCTTCTCCAAGCTAAAAGCATGCTCAACAAAATCCCATGGATCCTTTATGCAATTTAGTCTCAAAAAGCATAATTAAAGCATATTCAACAATTCATCTCATGAATCATATAGGCAACTCTTACTCAATGCACAACAACATGAGGGAAATCAATCATAAAAACTCATTTTCTTGCTAAACATAATTTTTTCAAGAACATGCATAACATAGGGAAATCATGGAAAAACAAAAAACACAAATAACACACATGACTCCCAAAACAAGGAAAACTCAAGAGGAACTACTTACCTCAAGCTAGAGTAGGAGTTGAAGGAAAAAGATGAGGATAGCGGGACTTCATATCGGCCTCGGCCTCCCAAGTAGAACCCTCAACTAGATGATTCTTCCACAAAACCTTCACGAAGGCTATTTCCTTGTTTCTCAACCTCTTAACTTGCCGATCTAGAATCTCTACCGGAACTTTCTCATATGAAAGATTTTCATCAACCCTCAACCCTTCTAAGGGAATAATGGATGCCAGATATCCAACACACTTCTTGAGCATAGAAATATGAAACACCGGATGCACCGAAGCCAACTCACTTGGCAAATATAACTCATAGGCAATTTTATCAATACTCCTCAAAATTTGATATGGGCCTATATACCGGGGACTAAGTTTCCCTTTCTTGCCAAATCTCATCACACCCTTCATGGGTGAGATTTTCAAATAGACCCAATTGTTAACCTCAAACTCTAGATCCCTTCTCCTCACATTTGCATAAGACTTTTTTCGGCTTTGAGCCGTTCTCAATCTCTCTCTAATGAGTCAGACTTTCTCAATGGCCTCTAGAACCAATTCGGGACCTATCAAAGCCATTTCCCCCACTTCGAACCAAGCTGTAGGAGATCTACACCTCCTACCATACAAAGCATCAAATGGAGCCATACTAATACTTGAGTGATAACTATTATTGTAGGCAAACTGTACCAATGGAAAATGGTTATCCCAATTACCCTTAAAGTCAATCACACAGGCTCTTAACATATCTTCCAAAGTTTGAATGGTACGCTCAACTTGCCCATCGGTATGGGGATGAAAAGTCGAGCTAAGCTTAACCTTGGTGCCTAGACCCTTTTGAAAAGACATCCAAAAGTGAGAAGTGAATTGAGGGCCACGATCGAAAATAATAGATACAGGCACACAATGCAACCTCACCATTTCTCTTATATACAATTTGGCATAGTCCTCCGCCGAATAGGAAACCTTGACGGGAATAAAATGAGCCTATTTTGTAATCCGATCTACAATATCCCAAATAGAGCAATGTTGTTCCCGGGTGCGAGGAAAACCCACAATAAAGTCCATATTTCTCTTCCCACTTCCAACTAGGAATACCTATATCTTGGGATAAACCTCCCGGCCTTTGATGCTCAACCTTAACTTGTTGAAAATTAGGACACTTAGCCACAAAGTCCGCGATACCTTTCTTCATCCCATTCCACCAATAGACCTCCCGCAAGTCACGGTACATCTTGGTGGCTCCCGGGTGAATAGAATACCGAGAACTGTGAGCTTTCGACAAGTTTTGCTCTCTCAAGTCATCAATATTAGGAGCACATAAATGGTCTTGGTATCTAAGTGCACCATATCCCCGTTGGGAGAAACCCTCAAAGGATTTCTTAAGTACCACCTCTTTCAATTCAACCAAAATAGGATCAAGACTTTGCTTAGATTTCACATCCGCCACAAAAGACGATTCGGACCCATTGTGAACCATGACACCACCCTTGGTGGAATCCACTAATTGAACACCTAACCGGGCCAACCTATGAACATCCCAAACCAACTCTTTATTTTCATCATCTACATGAGCAACACTTCCTATGGACAACCTACTAAGAGCATCCGCTATCACATTGGCCTTGTCGGGGTGATAAAAGAACACTCATGTCATAATCCTTCAATAATTCAAGCCACCTCCTTTGGAAAAGATTTAAATCATTTTGACTAAACACATATTGTAAATTATTGTGATCGGTAAACACATCAACATGAACCCCATATAGATAATATCTCCATATCTTTAAGGCAAACACAACTGCCCCTAATGCAAGGTCATGGGTAGGATAATTCTTCTCATGGACTTTAAGTTGTCTTGAAGGGTAGGCAATCACCTTACCATTTTGCATAAGTACACATCCCAATCCAACTCTAGAGGCATCACAATATACCACAAAGCCATCCGTACCTTCCGGTAATGTCAACACCGGAGCGGAAGTAAGTCTATCTTTCAACTCTTGGAAACTTTTATCACAAGCTTCCGACTAAATGAACTTAGCCTTATTTTGAGTCAAAGTCATCATCGGAGAGCCAATGGAAGAAGAACCCTCAACAAATCTTTTATTATAACCAGCTAATCCCAAAAATCTTCTAATGTCCGAAGGAGTTAAAGTTGTTGGCCAACTCTTAACCGCATCTGTCTTCTTAGGATCCACCTCAATACCCCTAATTGATACAATGTGACCAAGGAAAGCCACAGATCTTAACCAAAATTCACACTTACTAAACTTTGAGAAAAGTTGATGGTCCTTAAGAACTTGCAATACAATTCTCAAATGGTTAACATGTTCATTCTCACTCCTCGAATAGCTCAAAATATCATCAATGAACAAAATCACAAACATATCAAGGTATTGTCTAAACACCAAATTCATCAAGTCCATAAATTCCGCCGTAGCATTAGTCAACCGAAACGACATAACCAAAAACTCATAATGACCATACCGGATTCTAAAAGCCATCTTTGGAATATCCTCACACCTCACCCTTAATTGGTGATAACCCGACCTAAGGTCAAATTTTGAGAATTGGAAGAGGATACTTGTTCTTAATGGTCACTTTGTTCAACTGACAATAATCGATGCACATACGAAGAGACCCATCTTTCTTTCTAACAAACAACATGGGAGCACCCCATGGTGAGATACTCGGTCAGATGAAGCCCTTATCCAATAAGTCTTTTAACTGTTCTTTTAACTCAGCTGGGGCCATTCTATAAAGAGGAATTGAGATAGGTTGCGTATCTGGGAAAAGGTCAATACCGAAGTCTATTTCCCACTCAGGAGGAATACCGGGTAGATCATCAGGGAACACTTCCGGAAACTCATTTACAATGGGACCGACTCAAGAATAAGGGTTTCTGAGTCTATATCCCTCACCCTAACAAGATGGTAAATGCAACCCTTTGAGATCATCTTTCTAGCCTTCAAACATGAGACAAACTGAACCTTAGGTATATAATATTCCCCCTTCCACTTAAGGATGGGCTCATTCGAGAACTGAAACTTGACTACTTGAGTTCTACAATAAATCGATGCATAAAAAGAGTGCAGCTAATCCATACCAAGTATAACATCAAAATCTAGCATGTCCAGCTCTACCAAATTGACAAAAGTAACTCTATGGGATAGGGAAATGGGGCATCTCCTATAAACCCTCTTAGCCAGCACATCGGGATCTAACAAAGCATACACATCTATATGGAAAACTTTTAACAAACCAGTGACCACGTCCGGATAATTCTCTTGTTCACCTCAGTTTTGGAAAGCATAGAAGTGGTTTTTCTTGGAAGCATTGGATTTTGAACCGCTAGGAGGAGCTTGCTTTCCCTCTCTTCCTTGAACCTTAAGCATCGGACAATCTCTCATCTTGTGACCACTATTTCCACAACTAAAGCAACCAATCGTGCACTTACCATCATGCTTCCTTCCATACTTCGCACAAGTAGACCTAGCCACATAAGAACCACTACCATTACCACATTGAGGTTTAGGATTGGACACCCTATCCTTGTTGACCCTTCGAGGAGCGCTAGAGGAACCTTGGTTGGAAAACCTTTGTCTAAACCTTGGTCGGCCTTGTCCATCAGACCTAGTATTGGAGAAGTTCCCATCACCGGTCCTAGCTCTTTTAACTTCCCTATTATTTTCTTTAAGTTTCTCATCCTTCATTTGTTGGGCATACACCATGAGACATGAAATATCCATATCTTCCATAAGTATTGATGTACAACATTCTTTGACTACCATGTCAGACACTCCCATCACAAACTTATTCATCTTAGCCCTCGAATCCGCCACTATAGTTGGAGCATACTTGGATAGTTGGGTGAACTTTAGAGCATATTCATTCACACTCATACTACCTTGACGAAGGTTAATGAACTCTTGAATCTTAGACTCCCTCAACTCTAGGGGAAAGAACCTATCAAGAAATGCCAACTTAAACACTTCCCACTCAACGGGACCTGCTCCTACTGGTCTTCCGTCCTTCCATTGATCATACCACACTTGAGCAACATCCTTCAATTGGTAAGCGGATAACTCCACCTTTTCTACCAAAGTCACCCCAATAATAGCAAGTACCTTATAGACCTCGTCAATAAACCCTTTAGAATCCTCCTCCACTTTGGAGCCATAAAATTTGGGAGGGTTCATCCTTGCAAAGTCCCTTACTCTTGAAGCCGCGGAATTCACATTAGGGTTCACAGGAGCAATGACCTCTCTATTGGCTTGAGCCGTCATGGCTTGAACCAAAACTTGTAAAGTCACCCTAAACTTCGCATGAGTAACATTCTCGACTAAAGGATCAACCGGAGCTTCAGGAACTTGAGGAGCTTGAAGCGGAGATCCTTGATTCACATTGTCTTCCTCATTCCTTCTAGCAAAAAGCCCTTTGAGTAGTCATATCCTGTAGACCATCAAGTAAGGATTAGAAGAAAGACCTTATAGAGTTAAACTTTATCGCACGACTTAAGAGTAATGAAAGAAGTGGAATTTCCTAAGCATCTTATAGCTTCTCGTTCATAAATGTGGTGCGCTTGACACTCATAAACAAGACTCTACTAGACGTGGCTTATGAGACAAAATCCTTAAATCATTTTAGACCTTGTGCTCTGTTTATCAAGTTTGTCAAGACCCAGGGGTACCCCCTAGATGTAACATGGCGTATAGAACCCTGAAGGACTCCATACAAGCCACTTAGTCTTCATAACATAAGCAATAGAACAATAAGAGTAAAACCGCATTTCAATGTCTAAAATTTTCATAAAAGAAAAGTGAAAGTCTAGACACTAAGTCTCAAAATAGCCATTTATTACAATGTTTGAATGAAATAGGGCCTAGCCCATACAACATCTCCAAAAAGGAAAATACATGAAATGAAACTACAAAATAGGAAAAACCCATGCTCGAACCATGAGGACTCACCAACAAGGTCAAAAGATATTCAACTCGAAGCTCTAGCCACTTAAATGATCACATCGAGAACCAGACCTTGCACTTGGGGAAAATGTAGGAAAAGTAGGCATTAGTACAAAAATGCACTAAGTATGATAGCCATGCATAAAAACATTGAAAACATGCTAAAAGGGACATTTCATTTGAAAGTATCAAATTTATCAATTTAAACATTATTTAGGAGTTTAGGGAGCATAAGTCATAAAACATAGCCAACATAATCATCAACATCTTAAAAGCCTTTGAAAACTCATATAGAAAGCTTATTGAGTACCCATAATTCATAATTCATATTATTCTTCTTGTTTTGGGAATAAGCCTTAACCGACATGAGACTATGTGAGCTATACATGATCCTCAGTGTTACCCACATCAAAAAGGGGTGTCCTACTTGCCTAAGGTAGAACTATACTCTTAGCTTAGGTGGATCCACTAGCTAAATAACCTATGGGGGCACATAGTTTATGGGATAAGAAGATTGCTACTAGAAACCCGAACTCAACTACGGCACATAGTTTATGGGATAGGAAGATTGCTACTAGAAACCCGGACTCAACTAGTGTAAAAGGTCTCCATCTCATGAGACATACTTTGGGAACCCGGACTCAACTAGTGTAAAAGGATCCCATTGGAACGCCGGACTCAACTAGTGTAAAAGGATCCCATTGGAACGCCGGACTCAACTAGTGTAAAAGCTTACATCTCATATACAATATCCACTCGGTGCTAAGCATTAACTCACATGGAGTACTTATTAAGTCTTGACTTAATTCATATTCATGTAAAAATGTATTGACACTCAATCCATGTTTAATTCATAGGATAGCTCTTAGATCATGCACGAGAATAACCTTTCACCGTCCATGTCTACATACAAGTCTTAGATTAAATTAGGTGAGAAAGCCTTTCAACCTTAGAATCTTCATTATGTGATAAAACCTTTCACATCATATCATATTCATGCTTAGGTGTGAATCTGAGATTGTCCTTTCAACAACACAACAACTACATCATAATCATAGACACTTCACTCTCAAAGTGTTCTTAAAGCATATACATAGATCTCATAAACATGCATAATTCTCATACTTTGCCCTTTCAAAGTTCAAAACTCACATTCAATCAAATCATCTAGAATTCACTATATTAGACATGGATATCATCATAATTCAAGTAACCCAATCACTACATGCATAATATCATAACATTCTTCTTTCATCAACAAAGACCCACATCACAAGATCACAATTGAGAAATTTGGGGATTTCATGGGTTCTTGGGGGATACAACATAAAAACCATAGGAAATCATCAATTCATGCATCATATATCATAATTCATCATTCGAATCGATTTTGAAAGGAACCCATGACTTTGGAATCAAACCCTAACATTTGAGGATTTCTATCTTTGAAATTGGGATTTTGAAGGGGCTCCATGGATGAAAGCTACCATACCTTAACCATGAAGCCCAAAGAATTTGGTGTGAAGAACCTTGCTTCTTGAACCCTAGCTCCAACTTCCTTCATCATCTTCTTCTTCTTCTTCTTCTTCTTCAAGTTCTAGAGAGAGAATGTTTGGAGAGAATGAAGTTTGGGGATTTATTTGGGTTTAGGAAAATAATGAGTTGAATGAATTAATTTAGGGGTCTAAATTCCTTATATAGGTGGTCTATATTAAGGTAAAATGACACCACTTAATCCTAATTAAAACAGGAAACCCCCAAAGTACCCCTACACTAAACCACCAAAACTGCCCCTAGTCACCACCCATGAGACCACGCTGACAGACCGTTGATGGACCTACGGTCTGTCCTGGTCAAGCGTGGTTTGGTGACTGGGACTTTGGCCAAAACCACGGACCCCCCATCCACGAGGCGTGGACGCACTCACGGGGCGTGGGTCTTGTCGTAGGTCACTGCCTTGGGCAGTTTTCTAGGGGTCCTCTTCAAGGGCCCATAGTTGGTCCTTGAGGGGTGACACCTTGTTGTTTTATCACGAAATCCTCTATTTTGAGTACGGGGTGTTGCATATGCCTTATCCCTTTGCTTTAAATATCCACCTTTATATCTCATATCTAATTACATATTCTGTAATATTTCTGTATTTCTGTTTACATCTATATTGTATGATTAGAGTCTTAAGAAAGATAAGTACATTGTAATTTTTTGTGTTTTCTATCTATAAGACTTTTTAAATTTAATTTTCTATGAATTTCTGATTGATTTGTTATTTGTGGCTTTATTAAAAGTTTGCTAACTACTAACCAAAATTCAAAACTTAAATTTGGTTGCTTAAAATAACTTGATTTTAAACAATAAAATACGCTCCTTATTTGGTACTTTTTACCATATTTTAAAGATATATTAGTAATTAAAATTGAATTTTATTACTAACTACATATTTTCATAAAATTTTAATTATTACAACAAATCTATGAAAATTATCATGGAACACACGTATCCAAATTAATATATATACTAGTGAAACTATTCGTGCTTCGCGCGGTTGTAATGAAAATTAATAAATTAATTTATTTTATCATTTATAAAAAAATAACTCTATGAATTGATAATTTTTAATTGTAATGAAGTTGTATGAAATATTTATTTTAAAGCCAGTCACATAAAAGACAATGTAAATATTTGCCTTCATATGAAACATGATATGTCTTTTCAATATGCTAAATAGAGTTTATATGCATATGGTAGAACAAACAATTTAGAGTGCATAAATGAAGAAGTAAATAAAATAAGAGGTCATATTTTGAAACAATAATCAATGTATTAAGTTGACAACAATACTTTTTGTTAAATTTTATCTATCTTTTGAGTACTTGATCATTTATGATAACACCAATTTTGTTATTAATTTTTTTTGAAACTTCTATGTTACATCTTTATCATCACATTTATTTACTATTTACATATTAAATAAATGTTTTTTAAAATTATAACAATGAAACAAATAGGAGTTATCAATAATATTTATTAAGAGTAGAAGTTATAAAGAAGATAAGAGACATGAGCTATCATAACTTTAATATATAATATTATTATGACACTAAATACATTAATCGTTGTGCATTGATTTTATTTATAAAAATAAATAAATGACTAAAAAATATAAGAGGTAAGAATCACAAAAATAAGAAAAAAGATAAATAACTTGATTACATAAAAGATGTGTCATATTACAACATCAAAGACCACAATTAAATAATATATAGACATAGATTTTTATAATTATGTAGCTAAGACATATGGAAAAAAAATCTACATTATTATATTCACAAATTAATAAAAAGTGAAAAAAAAAAAACTTCTAAATACATTTCAAGCAAGATAAGAATAGAGACAAAAACGAATTGTTACATGCGCATAAGAATAAGCAATGATGTCATATAATAATTTATTTCATCTTTGACTTTCTTTGAGAGAAAAATAAAATATAACTTATTCTCATAATTCTTTTGAATGAAATAAGATAGTTATATTAATTATGTTTTACAATTAAAAAAATAGGATCATAGAGGACTAAATGAGTAATGTTGTCAATATGTGTATTAAGTTACTATTACAAGTTAAAGTAAAATAATAATCTCTAGTAAAAGTAATTCCTAACTATGCTTCAAAAAATATTCTTCTAAATCTTTCTTTGTAAGTAGATCCACCACCATGTTCCATTCCCTAAAGCTATGTTAAAGCCATTATTATATGTTACCAACTTTTTAAAACACAATTAACAATAAATAAAATAAAATATTTGATTATAATAATATAAAACACAAAAAATATAAAGAATTGTTAATATGGTACTGTTTAATGTATGGTATTTATAATATTTATATCCCCAGCATGCCAAAAAAGAAAATAATTACATTAAAAAAGGAAAAGTAATCTACACTATAATTGTAAGTTATAAAAATTTTAAGACTAAAATTAAAGGGTATGAGTTATGAGTAGTTACTAATTATAAATATATTAAATTAGAAAAACTTAAAATATTAGAAGTTATATTTGTCATTTTATAATTAGAAAAAGGACACAAAGAAAATCTTGACGAAAAAAGTGTCATATAACTTGAGCATAAATTTAACTACCTTATACATGCTCTTAGTAACAACAATTACTTGAACAATGTAAAAATCAAGCTAAAAAGGTATCAAGAAAACACATAATAAATAAATAAAGGAGAAAGTAATACAATATAAGCATCATTTTTACAAAAAATAATTATGACAAGGGAAACCCGCAGCCGCTACCCTTTGGGTGCACACAGGGTAAAACCCCCACTCCTATGTAATAGCTCACAAACCACATAGGAGAGGTAACTCGCACATCATTTTTACAATTTCCATTATCAAAAAAATATGAATTCAATAAATCAATTCAAATAAATTATTTAATTATAATAATATAAAACACAAAAAAATATAAACAATTGTTAATATGGTACTGTTTTATGTATGGTATTTATGATATTTATACTCCCATCATGCCAAATAAAAAAATAATTATATCAAAAAAGGGAAAGTAATTTAAACTATACTCGTAAGTTATGAAATTATTAAGACTAAAATTAAAGGGTACGAGTTATGAGTAGTTATTATTTACAAATATATTAAATTAGAAAAACATAAATTATTAAAAGTTATATTTGTCATTTTATAATTAGAAAAAGGGCACAAAGAAATTCTTGACAAAAAAAAAGTCAAATAACTTGGGCATAAATTTAACTATCTCATACATGCTCTTAATAACAATAATTACATGAATAGTGTAAAATATCAAGCTACAAAGATATCAAGATAACATACAATAAATAAATAAATAAAGGAGAAAGTAATACAATACAAGCATCATTTTTACAACTTCCATTATCAAAAAATTATGAATTCAATAAATCAATTCATACTTCTTCGAACCCTTATCGTTATCATTATTCATTTCACAAGCCGGTCTTCATTGAAGAATTTTATTCTTCAAGATTAAAACATAAATATAGTACCACATGAAATATATATATATATATATATATATAATTTTATTTTATTTTTTACTTCAAAGACCACATGGGCCACTTTTTATTTAAAAAAGGGAAAGAATGTACAAAAATCTACTGGGTTGACCCAAAAAGTACAACCCACCAGCACTAAAAAAATTTAAAAACCAACAAAAGAGAATTAAACTAAAATAGAAAAAAACAAAAACAAGAAAAGGAAAGTGGAAGACTGTTTGCAGCTCAACTTCCTCTTCATCTTCCTCGATGGAGCATCTCATTTTTCTACCCAAAGGAAGCTGAAGCTCAATTAAGCGTAAGTATTCTCCAACCTTGATACATCCTGGTATTCTGCCTCTTACATTTCGTTTAAAAGTCATCTCGATTTATCCATGATAAATGATTTCAATTCTTTTGCTCAACTTTCTACTCATAGATTCGATGAAGATCCAACCTCGTGTAGGTTATGTAGAGACAGTATTGTTGTTAATCCATCAATTTAGCCTCAAATTAGATGAAATTAGTTCTTCTTTTAGATCTAAACTTTAGTGGGTTGAACCCCAATACTAGGATTGATACCACCACCAAAACTTAAATCCTTTAAGAAGTACTAATTTCAACCATCTTTTGCGAGGTTGTGTTTGGATTTCTGAAATTTGACTCTTGTTCAACTTGAGTGAAGTATTTCTGAACATCAGTAAGGTACACAGTTGAACCCAATTCATTTCTCTCTTCTTTATTGATCAGACTTGTCTGATATTTGCGTAATCAAGAGACAACTTCCAATGCAAGTGTCTACGATCGTACAATAGTAAAGTAACCCAACCAAGGGTTGGTGTCAAGTCCCAAGGGAACAATTCCTGAAAATTAGCGGTTAAGCGCAAAAGTGCTAAAGCTAACCGTAGCCAAAAGACTTTATCGAATGAAGACATAACAAATTAAAGGGTTTGACACGAGTGTCAATTATCAATGGGGGGTTTGTAAACAAGTAAAGAGCAAAATCAACAAAAATAAAGAGATACGAATATGGAGACGGGATTCTTGGGATGTGATAGGAATACGGGCTAAACTAGATCATTAGGTACATGTTTTTGATAGTAAATTCGTTGAATATTTGTGACTGGGCTAGACTATAATGGAGGTAAATTCTCTCTCGAGCAACTTACCCCGAATCAACTCGGTTTCTCTCGAACACCGATTTTCCACTTTAAGCACAGCCTCCGCCTTAGCCCACTCACTCTATCGAGCTGAGTGTGTGGGAGAAGGACTAGGGTTCACTCTCTCGAGTTGAACCTCATGTCAACCCAATCCCACCGGCTATCAATGTATTAGTCTTAGTTTTACGACCTCTATCTCGAGCAAGCCGAAAACACAAAGGTGAAATTGTATTTGTAACTACAGTTTCATTACGTTCCACCACAACTACTAAACGAAATCACATTTACACAACAAATAAACCATCAACAAGAAAGACCCAACAGATAATCTAACTCATATTCACAAAATCACACCCCAAAAATTAGGGTTTTAGCTAGACATGTAAAAGAGATAAAAAAGTTATGCCAATCTCAGTTTTCATCAATGGGTATGCAAGATTAAGTCTTAAAACAAATCAAGAGTGAAGAATCCACAAGACCCAAGTCCAAAATCTTGGAGTTGAAACCCTTTGAATCTTCAAGTTCTTCAAAAACCCTCTCCAAACTTAGAGAGATTCTTGTCTCTCAAAATTGTATTCTAAACTTAATACAACTAAAATTGACTGCTAAGAATAAAAAGTGAACTAGTATTTATAGTTTTCAGAAAATGTGTTGCGAAGGAGTCATTCGGCGCAGTTAGTCGGGATCGCCGATACACTTGGCGATCCACCATTTAGTCTGCTTCATCGCCTTTCAGCTCTTGCCTTCAGCATCTTCACATCCTGGATCATTGGGCGGTATAGTACTGCTTCACAGAAATGCTTGGTGACACGCTGAATGCTTCATTTCACCGCCGATTTGATCTTTTCCTTCAGGGCTTAGCACACTGGAACAAAAAGCGAGGAAAAGACCTTTTGGCGACTCGCTGAACGGGTTCGGCGATTCTCAAATCTCCATTTCTTCGTTCTTTCAGCTGCCTTTGTTCCTTTTTGCTAAGTAGTGTCCATGCTTTCCCTCAAACTCCAAATACCTGAAACTTAAGGGTTTTCATCAGATATTGAGACAAAACATGCATTTGAGGACATTAATTCTAATAAAACATAGCCCTAAATGAGTCCAATTTGTGGACTCATCAACACCCCCAACTTAAACTCTTGCTTATGCTCAAGCAAACTCAAGTTCAGCCTTTCAAAAAAGGTGTTTCGAACAGTGCTACACAAGACTCAGTCATGAATGCACACAACAAGACTCAATTTACTTGTGCAAAGATCAAATGTGCACTCAAAGATTCAAGTTGTGACTCACCAATATCAAAGAATCTCATGCTCACAATACTTACTTCAAATGCAAGTTCAAGCTCAACCAAAGTGTTCAAATGTCCTCACTCAAGGAATGATTCCATATTCACACACAATGGTTTGCAATTTAAAGCTACGGAATCAAATACAACGCTCACACTCACAAAGATGAACACGATGCATACTTTCACCCATAGGTTTGCCCGTATGTTCCGATCAGCATTTGTTTCAGCTTACTCAAGATCAAAAAGGTCTTTTGAAGGCTTGTAATGGGGCTGAATGCAAATGTATGGTCATTTAGGCTTAGTGACTTTTATCCTCATGAGATGTGGTATTCACAACACTTCCTTTCCTATTCCTTCATCATTCTCTTTAGTGCTCATAAGACATCCTATTATTCACTTTCCATGAATTGTTTGGAAACCCCATTTCTTTTGTACTTTATTCCACAACTTTCTTTTTCTTTTTCTTTCTTTTTTCTCTTTTTTTTTATATGGAGGGGTTCCATTTTTCTCAAAACCATGGGCAAGAGGGACTTTCTTGCACTTCTTGATTTGCCTTCTCTTTTCACCACATCCCCAACTTAGGCTTTTGGCCTAAGTTGGCTATTCAAACTATCCACAACTTCATGATGATTATGGGTAATGGATAAAGAAAGGTTATGATTTCATCAAGTTTCTTCCAAAGAAAGATAAGGCTCAAGGGGTGTTACAAAGAGGTTCACACATGCTCACGAGGTAGGCCTCAAAGAGGTATATGTCAAATTGGCACACACTCTTTAAAGTTGCCTAATATCATATCAAGAGATAGCCTTACTTAGTCGACCGGACCAACAGGGAAAATTCTAGGATCTATCATGCATGTTTCAAAGTAAGCTCATCACACAAGGCATCGACACTAAAGTCAAACAAGACTCCACACTTTTTCTAGTGTGCAACGGTCATCACAAGAGAATCAATTTGATACATGGCTAATCATAATGAGATGCAAAGAGTTCACATATTGTCCATGCAACTTTATTTTGCCTTATCGTAGCCGCACATTCATGTTCGTTCAATTAAGAGCACTATTTAAGGCATCGGTATTGATCGGAACCGAGACTTAAATTTTGCAAAAGAACAACTACATTCAACACACAAGAGGTGGCAAAAATTTTCGGACGGGTCAAAATCATTTTGCAATTTAAAATAAAAGGAGCCACAAGCTCAAACATCCACAGAAAGCAGTGTAAACACAATTTAAGCACAAAGCCCAAATATAAACAAAGGTGGGCCTCACCCCACCACAAATAAAAAACATTTTTCCTCAAATAAAAATAACACATAATTCAAAATGTAAAATAAAGAAAGACAGAGAGGGGGTAAAGAGGGGATCCTGGCTAATCAGTCGCTCCATCTGTCTGGGCTTCAGTGACCCCAGAAGGACCAACAACAGGTGTTAAGAAAGCCTGCACAACAACATCTATCATAAATGCTTCCGTCTTAGTCAGGTCTTCTTCTGCATCTCCCTCAGTCTCCTCATACATCTCTTCATTAGTCTTTGCTTCTGACTCAAGATCGGTTGTCTACTCCGCTCTATCCCCATGTCTAGTGGTGGTCTGAGGCATCTCAGGCACGTCTGGAATCTCCACTATTCCAAAGACCATGGACATATCGGTGGACTTCAGGTGGTCTACATCTTTTCGCAGCTTAGCAATGGCAGCTTTTAAAGCTGTCACCTCCTCTGTGGCCCCTTGGTTATGCTTACACACCGCTATCCTGGCCGCTAGGGCATCAATGGTAGTGCTCAGAGGTGTCACAACATCAACTAGGGCAATCTAGATCATGCTTGGAACAGAGGCCTCTAGACTGGCAGCCCGACGATCAGCAGAAATGGATAGCTGTCCCATCCGGAGTAGGGAAGCCTGGGTGAGTGGAGGTCGAGAAACAACAGCAACAACGGTGGGTCTTGGAGATCGTGCAACAACAGAAGAACCTGGAGTATCAGCAGGAGTAGCAGTAGTAATGGATATACCTGAAGGCCCAGGGGCTGGAGTAGCCAGAGGTGCCTCTGTAGGTAATGATTATGTGTTTACTAACTCCACCGATGTTGCCTTCTTGCTTTCTACTTGATCTTTAAGGTACTCAGCTTCGATCCTCCAGCTATCAGTAGAGGCTGTGGGCATCACTTCCACATCCTTCTTGGCATCTTGAGGTACCCGACCTTGTTTGCATAATTTTGTGATCAATACTAGGAATAGAAGTGAGGTCCGGCTCTGCCTTGCACGCATTAGTATCTCTGAAGCAATGATTGTACCCAAGTTTATCCGAGTTTCCTCTATGATGCAACCCAGGCAAGATGCCTTGACCCAAGTTTATCCGAGTTTCCTCTATGATGCAACCCAGGCAAGATGCCTTGGCAAGGCGAAGGATCGACTCATTCTGGGATGGCATAATTGTGTTGTTGATAAAACTGAACCAGAACCTTGCTGCTATGTTTAGTTCTTTCTTTTCAATTGGAACTCCTTATGCCAACCACTACGGAGTCTCGTCTGAAATTAGTAGGGCTAACAACTTTTTCATCCCATCTATCTTCTCTGTTCTGATCAAGTGCTGGCAATGATCCCTAATATTCGTGGACAAGCCCAAGACTGCGTTGATCACCCACTATCACACTTCACCCTCCAGCCTCTAACAACCACATAGTCCACTTCTTTGAAAGCTGCTGCTAGCTGCTTTTTCTGCGGTATTAGTGCACTGTATGCACTGTAGAACTCTCTTACCCAGTTTGAAATATAAGGGCCACGGGGTTTGGTGAAAATTTGGAACTTGTGGTATCTTAGGCACTCTATTATCTCTGCGTGCCTGTCTATAACCCCGTGTATGGACAGACGCTTTTCCTCCAGAATTGTCCTCAGCCCCTCAGCCTTTACTCGATTCATTGACTTAGGCGGAGGACCCTGTACTGGAGGCGCTAATACCATTGCCTGCTCTGGAACTGGAGGTGTAGTAGTGGTAGGCTGGGGAGTCCTGACCCTGGATGGATCATTCATTTTCTTAGTTCGCCGCTCAGCCCTCTGTGCTATTAACAGATCATCCTCATTAGAACCCACACCTTCACTTTCAGATTGATTGGGGTAATTTCTATAAAAGCCATCACTATCAGTGCTTGTATCTGATAATTCAAGGGTCTTGGCTTTGCCCTTGCCTTTTCCACCAGTTGTGGAAAGTTTAGCAACCTTGCTTCTAGATGCAGCTGCATCTTAGTTGATTGTAATACCTTTTGTTATACCTTGGGGTGGCCTGCTTCTTCCTGCAACTTTAGATCTAGCCATTTCTGCAAAGAATTGGGAAGAAGTTAAAACAACTAAATCAAATTCATAGGGACACAATTCTAGAAAAACTCGCTGAATAGATCGGCAAATCGCCAAGTTGCTTTGGTGAGCTAGGCCAAGCTCGCCGATAGGAATTGGCTCAAAAATTTTAACAAGTTGGCGATGGGAAAATCCTTTCGTTGCCGCCGACTTCTTTCGGCGAGCAGGGTTTTATCCGTCGAAAGATACAGTGCAACAAAGGTTCGGGGGTGTAGACAAAGGGTGATCAAGGAGACTTTCGGCGAGTCGCCGAATGCTTTTGGCGATCAAAAGACTTCTCGCCGAAAGTTATAGAACCCATATCACAAGTAGCATGAAATTAAAGGCGAGATGGGGTCATTAGGCGAACCGCCGAGTGGTTTGGCGAGCTCGACCCAGCTCGCCAAATGGCCCAACGTGCCTATTTCCAACCTATCTTCTCAACTTCAACCCTGCAACCCCCGAAAACAAAATTAAACTATCCACTAGTACAATTAAGCTCAGACCCATAACACACTACAAGAAAACTGCTTATTAAAGAACAACATTTAGAAACGGGGTTATAATATGGTCCCTAATGCTATACTTATAGGGATGGTATTTTTTTCTAGTCTTAAATTTTAACTATTATTTTTTAAGTTAGCGAACACTCTAAATCTGGTTCATAAAAGAATAAACATCTCGTCCCTAATGATATATTTTTAGAGGAATTAAGTGACAATATAATAAGAAAACAAATGTATTTATTAACCCATCCTCCTTCACATAATAAAACCCTATAATTTCTATTTTAAAGCTTAGAAAGGGTATGGACTCTTCTAAATTCCTCTCTCAAAGTCGGCAGTCTCATTTGGTTCTATCTAAAGTGGCTGAAGATTCGCGAATCGAATGACAAGATATGTTTATTTGAAAAGGTTTGTCTATTTTCTTCGTCTTTTCATTTTTGGGTTTAAAGCAATATTTTTGTTTCTCGCTGAACAGTTCTTGCTGAGAATGATAGTCTTTGAAACTGGATCTATTTAATACTAATTGTTTTGGCGTGATGTCTATAACTTAGAGTATTGGGCTTGCTGTGAAGAATTGTAGCTAGGGTTTGATATTAAAAAAAGGGCTTTTAGGGAAAGGAGGATTTGGGAATGAGAATTGATCCTTTTTATTGTTTGGTTCAGATGAGCAAATAATTTTAGGAAACAAAAGTATTTCATTTTGAAATGTCCTTTAAGACGCAAGTATGAACACTTGTGTTTGAAGAATTATGAGCAGTATTTTTGAGAAAATAATTTTTTCTTGTGGTTGAGCTTCCCACTATGTCTGGACAAATGTGGATCCAATATTTTAATTTAATGGGTTCAACTTTTAAGATTTTTCGCATTGAACTCAATGTACTATTAAATTTATGAGTTCAAATCTAATATTTGTTGAGATTTTAGTAGGTTTACACATATATATATCTATATACTCAGTTATGGATCAGCTGAACCCACTGCAAAAAGAACTACCGGCCTTGTGTCTGGATATTTAGTTCAATTCTGTGGAATAGTTTTGTTTGCATGTCAAAAAAATTCACTGCTTAGAACACCTTTATTTGCTAGTTAACCTTGCCATATATAACAATGTGAACTAAAGAAACCTACGTGATTAAGAAATAATATGTAAGTGTTTAGGTATGTTTTATAACAATATTAAGCACAGGGTTGCTTAAGGTTGAAAATGTTTTACACTTTTGACATAGACTAACTTTTAAGTTTCCCCTGCATGAAACAAACATACACATATGTAACGTTGTGGATCAACAAAGTTTCAGATAGACCATAAAGGTCTATTATCGTTAGCATCTTATCTTTTAGGCGTGTTTATACTTGAATTCATTTTGTTGCTATTTTTTTATACATCATATGGTTTGACACTTTAATCGTTTTTCTGAAAGTCCACAAAGCTATGTGATTTGGGTTGTCAATTTTTTTGTAAATGGCTGAT
>JAJOOR010014214.1:0-32541 GCA_036250505.1 Solanum acaule | reverse complement strand
TTCTTAATTTTGACGAAATAAAATAATTAACTTAATTATAAACTAATTTAAATAACTCAAAAATTATAACTATAATTTATACTAAACTAATTTAATAAAATACTTACTAAAAAATCAAAATCTTTTTGAGATGATTTTCGAAATGTTTACAAAATATACTAATTATATACAAAATTATATAAAACATACATATTACATAAAAATGATAAAATTAATTAAAAGTAACTTGAAAAATATTTTGAACTTTACAAAGTCAATTATTTCAAATCGTTTGGAATTTAAGAAACTCGATGATTAATATATATTGTGGAGGTCCAAAATTATGTGTCAACACTCATCCTCACACAAACTCAATTTTTCATTTAACATTAAGTTTTCAGTGGTTCGTTCATCAACGGAATCAATAAGCAGGGAAACAAGTTTCTTCAATTTTTCAACAGAAATTTTTTCTAAATCATCCTTAAGATAAAAAAGGGTTACCTTATCTGGATCTTCCTCATCATCAAACTTAGCCATCAAGGAGAAAATGGAGTTGAAGACATTTTCATCATCTTCAATGGCCATCATTGATACATCCTCATGGCTTTTTGCAACTTCTTCTGACTCACTTGAATCATCTCCCCACAACAAAGGCTTTTCTAACCAACTAATCAGCATGAGCCTTCCTCCGAACATTGCCTAGGACCAGGTCTCTCTTGCGAGGTTTGGTGTCATGAGTTTCCTGCCTTTGAATGGGGCAGTCTATTATAAAGTGACCAGGCTTGCCACATTTATGGCACATATCATTTGCAGTGGCAGTTCTACTGGTAGAGGCTTTCTTTTGGAAACCCCCATGCTTATTTATGATCTTTTGAAATCTTCTAGTGACATACACCATCTCATCCTCCTCCCCAGTCACCTCACTTTGAGATGTTTTCAAAACAATGGACTTCTCATTCTTTCCTTCCTTCAAAGTCATTCCCTGCTTCTTGTTCATCTCGTAGGTCTAAAGATTCCCAATCAGTTCATCCATGGGAAGAGTTGTTAGATCTTTGGCTTCTGTTATGGCATCCACCTTGCTTTCCCAAGATTTAGGAAGCATTTTGACGATCTTGCGAATTTGCTTGCTAACAGGAATAGGCTCACCCAGGCCTCTCAGCTCATTGGTGATAGAGGTGAATCTTGAGTTCATCTCAAAGATGGTTTTCCCTTCCTTCATGCTGAAATTTTCCTATTGAGTGGTGAGCATATCAACCTTAGACTCTTTCACTCGTTGGGTTCCTTCATAGGTTGTTTGAAGACAGTCCCAAATCTCCTTGGAAGTCTCACAAACGGATATTTTGTTGTATTCATCCGCTCCAATTCCACATACAAGAATCTTCTTTGCCTTGTAGTTCTTTTTAATCCTTTTCCTGTTTGCCTCATTGTAGTCTTTTCAGGTTTTGACAACAATAGTGGTAAGCTCTCCATCTTTCACCTCCTTTGTAGGAATATATGGTCCATCAAGGATAATGTCACATAACTCAGAATCCTCAGCATTGATGTAATCGTGCATTCGATTCTTCCACCATCCATAGTATTGACCATTGAAACGAGGTGTCCTGGTAGAAGATTGTTCTTCCTCCATATTGGGTGGAGCAACCATTCCTTCAGGATCTTTTCTTTTCTTGGTATTAACCAAACTGAAAAGTCAAACTCTGATACCACTTGTTGGAATGTATGTGTCCACCTATGTAGATGGAACCAGGTCCTCCTCACAGTAACAATAATAAACAGTAAAGAACGAAAGCTGAAAGTAAAGATTGACAATCAACTTTACGTGGAAACCTCCTTGCTCAAGGGAGTATAACCACGACTTGGCCTGCCAAGACTTTTCAAACTGCTTTCACTAATCTTCTCAAGCAAAAGTAAAAGCAAGTTTACAAACTGAGATTAGCCTCCTAATCCCAACTCTAAGCAATACCTCTTATTACTTAGGTGAGCCAGAGCAGATATAACACTGCCCACTACACTAATCCTAGCCGATTAGTATAGACTTTAGACTAAGAAACTAAGTTACCCTTAACCTAGTTCTTACAATGATTCACACAAGTTTGAAACGTTTCTTTCACAAGTGAAATGAATCCTACAATATAAGCACTATTACAAGCAAACAAATTACAGCTGATACAAAAAGCAATAGAAGCACTTCTATCAGGTCCCTTGTTGTTTTGAAGCTTGAAGATGTCTCTCTTTGAATGAATAATTGACTTGTTGTTTGTGTGTTGAATATATTAGACGAAACGAATTATTATCCAATGTACAAACAACCTCGCCACTTCTGATTGGTGAAGTACTCTGCTCCTTCACCAACTTTCTGAGGAGGACAGCTTTACAGTTGTTCAGCATTTTGACACTGGGCGAGTATTCATACTCTGCAAAGGACCAGGTCCCTGCACTTGTGAGGAGATCATCAAAACATCTAGGAACATAAGCCTTTATCATATATATATATAGTATTGGCACCTCTTGATACAAGTGAAAGGTTTAGTCTAGTGGTTAAGGGTTGTAAATTTAATTTAAGGTTGTGTGATCAAGCCCTGTTGGGCTCATATTATAATTACATCGTTCTTTTTTTTTTATATACAAAAACAAATAATCTAAATTGGGCAGAGCCCATTTTATTGAATAAAATTACACAAGCAACTAACTTGAGCCCAAAAGTGGCCCAAGTCGGATCCTACGGTACAAAGAGGAAATAGAAATGCCTAAAAATAAAATAAGCAATTATGGAAAAAATCAAACCAAAACCTAAGAGAAAAGGATAGCCGTAGAGGCATTCTTCTCCATCCGATTGACCCTTCTCTCTCCTCCTCCGACCTTACTTCGACCACCGTTTCTCAGTAACACAACACAAGCTTTAGTGACATCCAAAGAGATGTTTACGAGTCTCACAAACACCATAGATTCAATCTCTTTAAAGACTTCGTCAGATCACAAATCGTGCTGCTACAATCATTTTCAAGGTAAGGTCCCGGATCTCAATCAGCTTAGCGTATAATCTACTGTCACTTTGAGTTCTGCAGATTTCTCTCTCAAGGAACTGATAACTCTACATGAACTCTCAGATTTATTAGGTATATACCTTTTTCTTCATTTAAATCTTTCAAAGCTTTTATATATATATATGATGGTGAACTAAGATCGTAGCATTAATTGAGAGAAAGCCCTAAACGAGATATCCTTGTCTGTCCTTTGTTTGTTATCTTCTTATTTTTGTGGCTATTGATTTTTGAGTAGTTCCTATTCATGTTGTATGACATGTTTTGACTCTTTTTCAGCCTGATGTTAGCAACTTTGTTTTTCTCTAATTCGAGTATAACTTTAGCTTTCTATGGCAACTCTTGAATCATATGATATTGTTTGATGTTTGTGCCATTCCTCTAACTTCCACTACAATAGCCCAAAGTATTTTTCACTGGCCTTCCAACACCATTTTGAAACTAAAGAATCATTTTTCATTGTAAGATGAAGAATATAGTTGCAAATACAATATTCAACCCCAACTCTCAAAGCCCTCACTTTTGCCTCTAAAGCTTACCTCCAATATTCTAGCTTCTATAACAGGAAATTTTCATTTAACCACTTGACTAGTAATTAAAGGGTGATAATCTCTAACGCCCTAATTAACAAAGACCAAGTATTTGGTAATTGTTCAACCCAGAGATATCTATAGCTAGGAAGTTAATAAATACATGTTTTTATTAAATTCCTTGATCATAGCAAACTTAGACATCTTTCTACCATAATAAATGATATTCCTTCTTTTCCTATTTGCCAAATAATAAATATTGAAACGGTTCTAACCAAAGATTTAAGCTTAGCTATGGTCTCCATAGACCTAATATTTCAAAATAAAGCATTTTTAGTATTACATAAAATTGAATTTAACCCCCTTCTAGTTTGTCTTTGTTGGTTTAACACTATTTTCTTGTATTTCACCTTTATCTCTTTTATTATTCTTATTTTTTCCTTTCTTACCCTTTGTAATAGCTTATGAAAATAAATCAGTCTGTTTACAAATCTGTTCCTCATTAATAATATAATCTTCTTCATCTTTGTCTTCTACAGAAACTTGAGGACTCTTTATGAGTAGTTTTTGATTTCCAGCATCATCATTTTTAGCACCTTATGAGAGACTAAAGCATGTAGATTCTCCATGGGTTGAGCTTTTTCAGGTATTGATAATGTATATGCTAATTCTCCCATGTTTCTGCCCTTATCAAATCCTCAAGTCTTTCCTTATGTTCTATTGGATAACTTTCATCCTTACTGCCAATTGCTGCAATTTGTAAAGGAACCTGGTATGTTCCTTCTTCTTATTCATTACACATAGTAATCTCTCTTTCAAGCTTCACTTCTCTTTCAGTAATACAAATATCAATATCTTGTGTTCCGTCCGACTCTCTTCTGTTTAAGGAGAGTATTCCTTTAATAGTGATTCTTCTCTGCTAACCTCATCATCTTGCTTCACATGCTTATCAAAACAATTGCTTTCACTTGTGTCCTGATTACTTTCTTCTATTTTTTCATGCATTTGTTGTTTTATTGGTATTGTTATTAAGAATTTAATCATGGGGTTTAAAATAATTTTATAAATAAATTTAAATATAAAATTTGTGATTTATTATAATGTTTTACCAACTAGTACTCCTTTTGTTTTATTTATTTTGCACCTGTTTAGCCACAAATTTAAGGAAAAAAGTTTTTTTTTTAATTTAAGGTCTTAAATTTGCTATAATATTTACGTGACTATAAAACAATATCATTAATATTAAAATGAATTTTTTGTTATAGTTCAACTGATTTTAAATAAATTAAGTTGTTTCACAAATCGCAATGAGTTAAAAATGAAATGAGACACGTAATATGAAAATTTCATTGTAAAATTTAAATTTATTTCAAAGATAAAGATTAACCAATCGATGTTAAAAAACACACTAACAATTATATCTTTTTGCACTCTAATATATCAATATTCTTTTTATGACGGTAAATACACATTATATAGTAATATGATTTTCCTAAGTAAGTAAATAAAAAATATATATTCAAAAAAAAATTTAAAAGTCCTGATCAGTATATGAAATCCTCAATGTACGTGGTATAACTCTAATTTAAATAGAAACCCATTGATAATACCTTAACATTTGCAAATAGCTACAAAAAAAACTCGTGAAAAAAAACCCTAGGGCTTTTTCTTTCACTTGCGGCTCCTTCAATTCCTAGGCAGTAGCTGTGCAACCCTCTCATAGCTACTACGACAACTGGCCTCATCCCAAGGCTATCCAGCCCACCCTATTTCCCCAAACCACCACATACGCCACCCTTGTCGATTCCAATACTCTTAACCCCAAACAATCTGTCCTAATTAACTAAAAACAATCGTAAAAATCTATCGAAATATTCATGAAGACACTACTATCACATTTTCAATGGAGGACATGAAAGACTTTATGATCGAAGAGGGAATATATCAAGCATTGGTGTTTAAATTATCTCATCATGCATCTGATTTGAAGGTATTAAGCTTGATTTTGCCGAAACATCTTGGTACCAAAGGCAATTGTTTAACTGACTTACTTGCTCCAAGACAAATTTTGTTGGGATTTGATCAATATGAAGATTTTATACTAGCTTTATCTCGCTAAATTAATTATATTCTCTACAATGGAGAAGAGCACCAATATAGGGTATTTCCATGGTCCATTGGATATACTCCTAAGGAGGAAATAACGTTAGTTGTGGTTTGGATTTCTTTACCGGACATATCTCCTAATTTGTGTGATTGCAAAGA
The DNA here is from genome assembly GCA_036250505.1 of Solanum acaule. Classification (NCBI taxonomy): domain Eukaryota; kingdom Viridiplantae; phylum Streptophyta; class Magnoliopsida; order Solanales; family Solanaceae; genus Solanum; species Solanum acaule. Next base: position 26,726 of record JAJOOR010014214.1, on the reverse strand, counting down.
AGAACGAGTCAAGAGTCTTAGCGTCAAATACAATTGATTTGGATGAGGATTCTCTTGATGAAGATGAAGAATAGCTAGACATATGCTTTGATAGAGGTTCTAGGGAGGGGGATATACCACCTAGGTAATAAAGAAGTAGAAGCAATAGAAGCAAAGAGAAGACACATGAAAGGCAACATAGTTGAGACAATAAAGTCAGTAAGGATCTTATTCCAAGACACCTACTGATAATGATGCGACATGCAAAGCAGAACCATATGACAAATATCAATAGGTTCAACAAGATCCAATAAATCCATAAAGAAGGTATGATTTATCAAGTGTTGTTGGAAAGGTTTGAAGAAGAAGTCAAGAGAAAAATACTTCAAGTTACTTTTGATGGACAATCAATCCTTTTTAATTCATGCTTTCGTAATAGAAAGTTTGAGGTTGATAACCTAACCTTCTTCTTGATTGTCATATTTTTACATTATGTAAGCATCCTTATTTGTAATATCATCATGGAGTGTATTACAAACTCTGTAGTGATCACAAAATACTTAGTTCTCTCTAGCTCTTATATTCTTCATGCTTGTTAGTTAGTAAAAGTTAGACACTTCATTAGAATTGATAAGGTAGGACCTAGACCCCTTGCTTGTACTTATCTCTATTGATATCTTATTATTCTTAATAAAAGGCTATTGGACACTCTAACTAGTGGTAAATTTGCTTAAAAACATTTGCAAATATTTTTTTTCTTCCCCGTTAACAAAGTTGTTAAGTAGAACAAAAGGTGAAAACACCTTTCTATGATAAATTATTTTTTGTCTTATGGTCTCCCAAGAATCACCACAAGTAAACAACATCCACCCTTACCCCCACATGTCCATGAAACAAAGGTTGCATCCTAACCCTTCCACCCTCTTAACCCCATTAACAAAAACAACAACAACAACCACTCCTACATGGCTATGGAGCAATGATAGAATACCTAGCCCTACCATCACCACAACCCCAAACCCATCGGCAAGAGCAAATCAACCCATATATGTAACCCGCAAAAACATTTTCCATCAACCCTTATAATTAGAGAAGAGATGATGACCGAAGAAGCCTTTTGTTGATGATTTGGACCGTTCTTTTACTCTAATTTTCGAATCTTTTAAAGATTCTCCCTCTAAGAATTCTTGGGAGGCCCTAGGGTTCTCAAAAGATGAAGCAACCACAAGTTTTAAGTATATATATTTTAGTATTGCTTTAATTATGTGTCTATCATTTGATTTAGGAAAGAATTAACTTATTATATACACTTTCTCAAATTACTTAAGTGGTGAATCATGCAGATTCAAGTGTTGGTGTTATTAGTGTTGCTTCTTCAGAAAATCATGATAAGAAACCCCTTGAAAGGTCTAAAGACTGACATCCTAAGGGAATTCTTACTATGATTTCTTGAAGAAGCAACACTAGTAACATGAACACTTTAATCTACATGATTCACCACTTAAGTAATTTGACAAAAGTGTATATAAGCTAAATCTTTCTTAAATTAGATGCTAGATACATAATTAAAGCAATAGTAAAAACATATATACCTAAAGCTTGTGGTTGTTTCTTCTTTACAGAGTTGTGGGCCATCCCATAGGACTTCTTAGAGGGGTTTTCTCAAGGAAAATCTCTAGGAGATTCAGACATTAGAGTAGGAGAACGACTCAAACCATAAACAAAAGACTTTATCGACCATTCTCTCTTCTTTTGTTGTTGGGATTGATGAAAAATGATTTTTACGGATAACATATATGAGTTAATTTGCTCTTGTTGGTGTATTTAGGGTTGTGGTGGTGGTGGGGTTAAGGGTGCTGCCATTGCTCCATGGCCATGCGGGAGTGGTTGTTATTGTTCTTGTTAATGGGGTGAAGGGGTTAGTGATGCAACCATTGTTCTATAGGCATGTGGGGGTGGTTGTTGTTGGAGTACTGATGGTGATTCTTGAAAGTCCATAAGATAGAAAAGAATTTATTGTAAAAAGGTGTTTTCACTTTTTGTTCTACTGAACAACTTTATTAACGGGGAAGGAAAAAATGTTTCCAAAATATTAGGAAATTGTCAATGAATTTATATTTAAATTAGAGATTGACTATATTAAATCCTGATCAATCATAATGCAATCCTCAACATTTTCTTTTTTTAATAATACGAGAGTATTATTAATAAATTTTATATACGCTTCACCTAGTTTTCTTATATAATTTTATATATGCATGCTATTGTGGTCCATAAATTAATCTCTGCAAATAATAATTAAAGGGATGTCTCATCCCAATAATCTTGGAAAGTCAATCTGCCATTCTTGAAAAAAAATAAGTACTTTTTTCAATAATACACAATTAAGTTTGGTGCCAAATGTGAGCATAACTTTTGTAATTTCATTATTTTCTTTATGGGTACCCTTAAAAGTAGAAAAGAAAAACTTGTCCTTTTGATTCTTATAGTTTAGTTTAAGATACTACATGAACCTATGCATTCTTATAGTTTTGGATCTATGGATTAGTTATACATTCTATATGGTATTATAGGATGCACGTATTATTAATACATTTTATTTGGTGATATTAGTAGTACATATAATTTAATATCATGAGATTGATCTATATAAAGATAAAAATATCCCTCAGATAATTATTTAATCATTTCATTTATTTTGTTGATTTATGCTTTATATTTATACTAATATATTTTTTTAAATTATTATTATTATTTATGTGAAATGATTTCTTGAATAGTATGATGAATACTAGACAAGTCAAGAGCATATCAAGATTTGGAAACCCTAATTTGTTCACTTATCTTCAGCTAGCAATATTTGTACACCGTTTCTTCCTTCAACTAGTGTGCCCCAAATCCCCAACACACAATGCTCTTAGGCACAAGTGCTTCACCCTTTCCGGTATCACCTAATAGAGTAGTAAATTTAGATAAATAAATTAGCTTATAAATTTTATTATGTAGAGAAAATTATTTATTGCTGAATAAATTTAATACAAATCAATATAATATTTAAAATGTGAGTTGTTTAACATTTACTAATTGAAAAGACAGGTATATCACCACATGACGCTTGTGATCTTATTAATTGAATGTATTATTTGTTGATATATATGTGATTTTTTAATTATTTGTATTTTGAAAAATTTATAAAATTGCATACATATTAAAACTACAACTTGCAATTTTAATGTGTAAATGTAGATAATTCATTCGATTTGACTATTGTTTACCGTCTTTCAATTTTAAAAGTAGATGATCATCTTTTTTAAATTGAAAATTGATGTCTTGTGAGTGATCAATTTATTAAAATGAAATTATTTATCCTCAAATAATCAAGTGAGAAAATAGTAAACACGACAACAAAATCGTTCTTCTCCTAGCTAGTTAGAAGACCATAAAAAAATTATATTGTCTTACAATTATCTACCTTGACTCAATTACATAATAATTCAAGGGTATAATAGGAAAAAAAGCTTTTTATAAAGTTTTAATCTAAACACAAGATAAGGTGAGAAGCAATGAACCAAACACTTGATAAAAAATAAACCTTGCATTACTAATCCATACACTACTTGTCCCTGCATTACTAATCCATGTGTTATTACTTTTTGTACCAAACAACACCTAATTAGATTAATCAGATATTCATGTTGAGTTTTTCCCAAACTTTTGGTCAGTATATCAGCTAATTCAGCTAATTGATCTTTGGTAGACACATGATTGGTTCTAATCATTCCTTACAAATACTTTTACTTACAAAGTGACAGTCTATGTCTATATGCTTAGTTCTCTCATGAAAGATGAGATTTGCAACAATTTGTATTGGTGCCTTACTATCACATATTTGTTGGAGAGGAACCAATACTTCACCCCCCCCCCCCCCCAGTTCTTTTAATAGGCCAGTCAGCCAGGTAATCTCAGATGTCATGCTTTTAAATTCAACTTCTGAAAACTATCTTGCTTCTTTGATTTTCAGGAGATCAGGGGAGCCTCCAAACTTCACTAGGTATAACCTGTAACTGACCTCTTGGTCATTAGGCATGCTCTCCAGTCATAATACGTAGTTAAGATATTTGTGGATGCCAGGTGATCCTTTGATATATCTCACAATTCTCAAGGTTGCTTCCATGTGTGAGGTTTTTGGACTATGCATGAACTGACTTAGTACTTGCACTTATGAATGCTAAGTCTTGTCTTGTCATAGTTAGATATAATAACCTCCCTACCAATATCTGATAAGGACCAGGGTCCTTGAGCAATGAGTCTGTGACCTCATCGATGCACATGTCATATTCTTCATAAGTGAGTTTTATGTTTAGTTCTAGGGGTGTTTATGCAGATTTGGATCCACTCAAGCCAAATTCCTCAATAAGCTCCAGAGCATACTTTCTTTGTAACATTACTATTCCTTTCTTTTATCTGGCAAACTTATGTACAGAAAGAACTTTAGTTCACCAAGATCTTTCATCCTGAACTTGGTTTGCAACTCATGTATGACTGATCAAGTTGTGATTGCTCCTTGTAACTAAGAGGTCATCAACATATACAATGACTACTGTGATGTAATTTCCATCATTCTTAGTGAATAAAGAGTAGTCAAAATGACTTTGTGTAAACCCCAATTCTTCCAGTGCTACAATCAACTTTTTGTTTCATTGTCTGGGAGCCTGCTTAAGCCCATACAGTGACTTCTGGAGTTTGCAGACTTTGAAAGAGTCCCCCTATCTAGCAAACCCATTAGGAAGTTTCATATACACATCTTCTATAAGTCGCCATTCAAGAAGGCACTGTGAACATTCATATGATATATAAACCACTGTTTTGAGGTAACAAGTGCAATAATAGTCCTGACAGTGACCATATTGTCCACCGATGAAAAAGTTTATGTGTAATCTATGCCTTCTTTCTAGTTGAACCCCTTGGCAACTAGTTTTGCCTTAAATATTTTCACCTCTCCAAAAGCTTCGTATTCAACCTTGAATATCCATTTATAACCAATTAGAGACTTATTTAGGGGGGGTGAGTCCACAACACTCCAAGTGTTATTGTCCTCAAGAACTGCAATCTCTAACTTCATGGCCTTCACCAATCTAGGATCAGGAGAGGCTTCCCTTCCCTGAATGACTAAGGTTCATGGTGAGAAGCATAGGAGGATATGGCTTGCATATGAACTGGACTCACTTTGGAATAAGTGACATAAAATTCTAAAGGATAAGTGTATGAAGAGGCCATAGGGGCATATATATAGTCCTGCAACTACCCTGGAGTCTTGTGTTGTCATGTAGACCTCCTAGTATCAGAAAGCACCGGGGGAGGTGCATGTGTACTAGGCATAAACAATATGTGATCATCCACAACTTATGCATTGTGACGTGAGAGAAAAGGCTCTTCCTAATCACTAGAACCACTCAAACGACTTAGAGGATATAGCAAGTCTAAGATTAGAAAAACAATAGATATTTGACCTTTTATGTGTTGAAGGGGAAAAGATCTTCCTTGAACACCATATTCCTACTTACAAAGAATATGCTTAGGAAAGTGAAAAATATCATGTGCTTAGGGAAGTTAAAAATATCATATTATATTAAAAGTGAGAAGGACTAGAATCCTTGGTGAATCTTTCTTGATTCTTGGTCTAGTGGCAATGTGGCATTGCATCGTCATGTATTCTGGCCTTACCCCCAATGTTTCATACCTAAACATTCACATTATTTAATTCGTTTACGTAAGTTAACTAATCAAACTTTAGTACATGAATTAATTATTTGTAGTTAGTAATTGACATATTTGGTTCGACGTAGGAGTCAACGAGAATTCTTTCATATTCATCAATGAGGCAAACTCTTGCAAAAAGGTCAAAAGAGTTATCGGAGCCACCACCTACTATTTTGCATGAAAGAGCAACAACTTTTCCTCAGATATTGTTAATCCTTAAGTCATTTGGAGAGCCCAACCTAGCCATGCGATAGAGAAAACCCTGAAAATTAACCAACACAACTATAAGGATTTGAGCAAAATAGGCGTCAAATGGATAAGTTGGATTACGTGTTGATAAATCAATTTTTGCTAAATGATTGATATTATATCTATTATTCAGTACAAATTGATTTGTCAAAACGTAACCCAACTTATCCATTCGACACCCTATTTTGGTCAAATCCTTAGAATAGTGTTGGTTAATTTTCAGGGCTATCGCATGGCCAAGTTGGGTTTTCCAGATGACTCAAGTATTAACTATATCCGAGGAAAAGTTGTCACCGATGGCTCTCTTGACCTTTGTGCAAGAGTTTGCCTCCTTGATGAATATGAAATAATTCTCCTCGACTCCTACGTCAAACCAAATATGTCAGTTACTAACTATAGGTAATTAATTAATATACTAAAGTTTGATTTAATTAACTAACATAAACGAATTGAATAATGTGAATGTTTATGTATGGAACATAGGGGGTAAGGCCAGAATACATGAGTGATGTGGTGCCACTAAACCAAGTATCAACAAGGATTCTAACCCTTTCCAACACCGAGTTCGGAACCTAAATAAGCCATAAAAAGATAAAAGTGATCAAAATAAGCACTATTCTATAAAGTAACTAAAATAGGTTTAGTTTAAGAAAAAATTATGTTTTATGCAATATTCCAAACGTTTTTCGTTAATCTCATAACATGTATATTTTAATATATAACGGAACTATTTTTTACACCTTGTAAAACGGAATTATTTCTTACACTTTGTAAAGTGTAAGAAAATCTTACACTTTGTAAAGTGGAAGAAAATCTAACACTTTAAGAAAAGTTACTTTACCTTTTCACTTTCTTCTTCTCCCCTTTCACTTTCATCTTCCGAACGTTTTTTCACTTCAAAGATGTTAGTTTGATGGTCCCAATCCGACAACTGAAGCGACCCCACACTAAAAAATTAAAAATCTTGAAAGATTGGAGTAACACAACCCGACAACACAACAATCCGCCGCTACAAATTATATAAATTTGGTATTAGGAAAATCGGTAGATTGAGTTATCGAAAATCCATTAACGCTATTACGATTTTCTAATCAGGGATGGACATCGACCGATAAAGGAGAACGTTGTTGACTAGTCTTAGGCTCCTTCCTAACATTGATTTCAAGTATTGTTAACTTGATTTGATCTATGTAGTCATTTGGAACCCTCAAAAAGTCGGTCAACGATTCGTCATTATAGATAATCCATTCTCCAAAATTTACTTGTCCTTGTGATAAAAATGAAGTAGGGTATTTTCCAACTATAGTCAAATTATACTCAGTACTACTTATACCCATTATTTTATAAATTGATGAAAGAAATTTATGATATCGGATATTAATTGAATATTAAGCATTGTGTTTGGGAGGACAATTATAATAAACGATATTTTCGTCATGTAACAATTTCGCCATCCCAATAAATTGAAACTCTAACTTTTGGTTTAGAAGACATTTTTTTGTGATTGAAATGAAGAAAAATAGAAGACTAAAGATGTTGAAGGTGCTATGTTTGAACGTCCTTAAATAGAGCTTGGAGGAGTTTCAAAATAAAAAAATAAAAATACATAATATAATAATTTTTTCCGTTTTTATGATATATCAAATCAATATAATTGTATGTCAAACACTGAAAAAACTTCATAACGAGATACAATTTAATGCAAAATATGAAAAATATTTCTCTTTGTAAAACATAATTTTTTCATCCACTTAATAAAGTGTAAGAAAAACTTCCACTTTACAAAGTGTAAGAAATAGTTCCGTTTTACAAGATGTAAAAAATTGTTCCGTTATATATTAAAATATACACGTTATGAGACAAACGGAGAACGTTTGAAATATTGCATAAAATGGAATTTTTTCTTCCACTAAACCTATTTTAGTTACTTAATAGAATAGTGACTTTTTTAAAAAAAATTATGGCTTATTTAGATTCCGAACTCCTCCAACACCCCCACCTTGTGTCTCTCTCTGCCGCGAACAAATTGATCTCTGCAAAATATAAATAATCTTGAAAAAATTACTTTTATGCAATACCTTATACCCAATTGAAAGTTTGGTGCCAGATGTTAACATTACTTGTGTGATTTCATTATTTCATTTGTGGCTACCCTAAAAAGCAGAAAGGAAAAACTTGCCCCTTTTGATTTGATACTATATGAACCTATAAACTGATTGTATGTGGCATAAGATAATTGGTTATCTTTTTTTCTTCCATTATTTGTGTTTTGGACTTTTGAATTGTTCCCTGTTCTTTTGGAATTGTTTGGGGGAACATAGACAATGGGGAATCTGTTTTGCTGTGTACAAGTTGACCAATCCACAGTAGCTATTAAGGAGAAATTTGGCAAGTTTGATGATGTGCTTTAGCTTGTATGTCATTTCTTGCCATGGTGTATAGGGAGTCGGGTTGCTGGTTATCTAACTTTAAGGCTGCAACAGCTTGATGTACGATGCGAGACCAAGTCAAAGGTGTGTAAATTAATGTGATTTGGTGTAAACACTTGTTGTGGATGAAGTTTTATTATTAAAGGTGTTATCTTGTTTTTGGATGCTAGTTGTTTTTCCAACTAGATCTGTGTCTTTTTCATTAGTTCATTATCATAAAATGGAGAGGTAGTTCTCCACTTTGCCACTAGGCCAGATGCAGCTCTTACTTAATGGGTTCATCTAAATCAAGTACTTTTAATGTGAAGTGTAAATTTATGTGAAAAATGCATTAAAGTCACAACAATTAGTAGATATGAACCCATAAAGTTTAAATTCTAAATTTACTTATGTTGCCACCTAATTCTCTAAGCATATGCTTTAATCAAGACTTTTCCCTTAATTCTTGTGGATAATTAGTTCATGTTACAATATGGTGGATATGCGTATGCCTTTTCAAAATTGTGACCTTTTTTGTTTTATTCTCTCGTAACTAACGAGAATCAGGAAAAACCGTTAAACTAAGAGGTTGGAAGTTCGAGTCACTAAGTGAGCTAAGTTGGGAAAGGCCATTGTTGGCTCTTGGGTAGGTGGTTGTGGGGTTGAGATTTAACATAACAAAACAAAAAGGTTGAAGTTCTAAAAGATTATTGAAACTATTAGTGCAAAGATGATGTTATGCTATAGATTTCTCTTGTCTTGATTACTTCATTCTTTTTTTTTTTTTTTTTTTGGCTTTTTGATACTGTAAAATTAAACAGTTTTATCCCACCATTCCTCCGGGAAAAAAAATGGTTTCTATTTTTCTCTAGTTGACCTGAACAGTGAACCCTGCATCGGTGCAACCTAGTGGTTGAAGGTGGAGGTGTTCTACTACTATTTTTCTCTTGTCATCTCCAATCTCTCACATCATGTTTACTGTGCAAATAAGTCTTCAAGAGCACAAGCAACTAATTCACTTAACTTGGATTTCAGTAGAGTACGTCCAGATAATTGATATGGCCATAGAATCGAAAATACTCCTTGCTAGAGTTCTTGTTCACATTTTGTGGCTCACGTTTGTTCACCTTTGTAAACATCTACGTTCTGGTGTCAATCAAATGAAAGGACATACTGTAAACCACCATAATAAATCATGGTAATTTAATAGGGACAGTAATATAATCTACGGCATGACCTTTTCCTTTGTCATGATTTAACTGGTAAAACATTTAATTTGTCGCGCAGGATAATGTATTTGTTACTATTGTTGGTTCAATTCAATATTATCGTGCTCTGGCTGATAAAGCTACTGATGCTTTTTACAAGCTTAGTAATACTCGATCCAAGATCCAATCCTATGTGTTTGATGGTATGAATATACAAATCTCTTAGATTCTTTTTTCTCATGACACAATACAGCTATTGCACGAGCACAATTTTTGACGTTCTCTTTTTTGAACTTATTATTTCCTCCCAAATAATGATGACCTCTCTCATGACTGTACAAATATCAGAGCGAGTGTTCCAAAGCTAGATCTGGATGATGTCTTTGAGCAGAAGAATCAAATTGCTAAAGCAGTGGAGGATGAACGGTTGAATAAGTGGTCAGAAGAGATCATTTCCTCGCCACGCTATATATGTTGCTTGAATATTTCATTGGTTTGATGTAATTGTGTCAAACGGTTGAATAATTCCATGTGAAATGCTATTAAGAGCTTTTAAGTTTCCAGGAAACCTCATTGACCAAGTTAAAAAAGAAATTTGCCGGACTGTGATTACACCTATTAATATTCCTCCTAATAAAATCATGGATACGTAATTGCAACACAATTTTCAGTTATGTGTTGAGTTTCTTGTGGAAAATTCTCCAAATTGGATTTGTTTGATTTTTCAAAATGTTGAAAAGTACATGGAGATTTTATCGAGGCTCAAGTAATGAAAAGCTGTTACAAAATAATAATTAAACGTCGAATATGTAGTGTGGAATGATCCAACAATGACATCGAATTTTAAGTTAGAACATAGTTTTGTTTTGCCTTTTTTTTTTTTCTCCACATAGTTAATCTAGAATTTTGGCACATATATATATATATATATTATTGACACCTCTTGATACAAGTGAAAAGTTTAGTCCAGTGGTTAAGGATTGTATTTATTTTTTTAAGGTTGTGTGATCAGACCACAGGGGCGGCTCGACAGTGTTAAAAAAAAGACATGTGCCTTAGCCCCAAAATTTAAGGGGCCTCATTTTTAATAATAATAGGTTATAAGTTAATATTTTTTTTAATAAATATTGAATACTATTTGTAGAAAAAGTAAATTTTCACGAAAAATGAAGGAATTATTAGAAGAATTTGACATATTTGGAGTACTATATCTCATTAAAAATAATTTAAAATAAGAATGGTTATATTATCAATTGAAAACTAGAACAAATCAATTAGATAAAAGTTATTAACAATTTAACTTAAGGCCCCATTTGATTTTTGTTTTAGGCCACGAATAAATGCCTAAAAAGAAAATAAACAATTATGGGAAAATTAAAATCGAACCAAAACCTAAGAGAAAAGGATAGTCACAGAGGCATTCTTCTCCATCTGATTGACCCTTCTCTCTCCTCCTCCGATCTTACTTCGACCAACGTTTCTTAGTAACACAACACGAGCTTTAGTGATATCCACAGAGGCGTTTACGAGTCTCACAAAAATTATAGATTCAATCTCTTTAAAGACTTCTTCAAATCACAAATTGTGCTGCTACAATCATTATCAAGGTAAGATTCCAGATCCCAATCAGCTTACCTTATAAATGGCTAAAGTGAGGTTTAATCTACTATCACTTTGAGTTCTGCAGATAGCTCTCTCATGGAACTGATAACGCTACATGGACTCTCAGATTTATTAGGTATATACCTTTTTCTTCATTTAAATCTTTCAAAGCTTATATATATATATATATATAAAAAAGATGGTGAACTAAGATCATAGCACTAATTGAGAGAAAATCCTAACCGAGATATCCTTGTCTGCCCTTTGCTTGTTATCTTCCTGCTTTTGTGGCTGTTGATTTTTGACTAGTTCCTATTCAAGTTGTATGACCTATTTTGACACTTTTTCAGCCTGATGTTAGCAACTTTGTTTTTCTCTAATTCGAGTATAGCTTTAGCTTTCTATGGCAACTCTTGAATCATATGATATTGTTTGATGTTTGTACCATTCCTCTAACTTCCACTACAATAGCCTAAGGTATTTTTTACTGGCCTTCCAACACCTTTTTTGAAAGGGAAAAGGGACGGATTTACTCCCGAACTTTAATAAATGGTACGTATATGCCCTCCGTTATACTTTGCGTCCACATAAGTCCTTGCCGTCCAATTAAACTTTAATAAATGGTACGTATATGCCCTCCGTTATACTTTGCGTCCACATAAGTCCTTGCCGTCCAATTATAGGTACACATATACCCCTCTCACTAACGGACCCCTAATTTCTTACACGTGTCTTAATCCTATTGAACTACCCATTTGACCCTTTTTTTAACCCATAACCCAACTATCCGCCCCATAACACAATACCCACCCAATTTCCTCTAAAAGGAATCCTAATTAAAACACCCAAATTAACACACCAAAATCGGTCCCTTTTCCCAAGTCGGAGGTCCCCGCGTATCTCACACACCAAAACCCTAGTCGTAGCCCGTATCCAACTATCCGCCGCGATTCCAGTTTATCTTCGTCGAACTGATAAGTAGATGATGATTTACTCAGAGGTAAATTTATTGACTGCTGTGATAAGATGATGATGATTTAAGAGGGATATTTGGTCGAATCCAAGAGTCATTCCAGAAATTAATGTGTGTGCTGTTCGCAGGTTTTCAAATAAGTCCAATTTGGCAAGTTCAATCATAGCTTCAGAAAGAGCAACAACAGCATCATACATTGCAGCTCCTTCCCTATCTAATTTTGCAGCATACATCCAATTCCCACTTGCTTTAACATTAGAAAGAGATGTAACTTTCGCCCAAACAAGATTTGTGAGTGCTTCTCCAACAGCCAGCCTTGCCATTGCTTTTGGATCCAAGAGACCTTTTATTGGCTGCTCTCCAATTGAGCATGCACCTCCAGTCAAGTCTGTATAAGTTTGAGCTATGACAGCCACATCAGCAAAGAGTAATTTGCAAATGGCTTTCCAAGTCCTAGATTTATTAGAGCTAATGGCAGTCACAGAGATGGTGTTGTGAGTTGAAGAAGCAGTCACAGCAAGCAAAGCACGATTTTTAGTGGGTTCTGGGTTATGGGGCGGATAGTTGGGTTATGGGGTAAAAAAAAGGGTCAAACGGGTAGTTCAATAGGATTAAGACACATGTAAGAAATTAGGGGTCCGTTAGTGAGAAGGGTCTATGTGTACCATAATTGGGGGCAGGGGCTTATGTGGACGCAAAGCATAACGGAGGGCATATACGTACCATTTATTAAAGTTCGGGGGTAAATCCGTCCCTTTTCCCTTTTTGAAATTATAGAATCATTTTTCATTGTAAGATGAAGAATATAGCTGCTAATACAATATTCAATCCTAACTATAAAAGTCCTCACTTTTGCCTCCAGAGCTTACCTCCAATATTCTAGTTTCTATATTAGGAAATTTTCATTTAACCACTTGACTAGTAATTAAAGGGTGATAATCTCTAAAGCTCTAATTAACAAAGACCAGGTATTTGGTAATTGTTCAACCCAGGGATATCTATAGCTAGGAAGCTAATAAATACAGGTTTTTATTAAACTCCTTGATCATAGCAAACTTAGGCATCTTTCTTCCATGATAGATGATATTCCTTCTTTTCCATATTGTCAAATAATAAATATTGAAGTAGTTCTAACCAGAGATTTAAGCTTAGCAACGGTCTCCACAGACCTAATATTTCAAAATAAAGCTTTTCGAATATTATATAAAACTGAATTTAACCCCCTTTTTATTTGTCTTTGTTGGTTTAACACCATTTTCTTGTATTTCACCTTTATCTCTTTTATCATTCTTATGTTTTCCTTTCTTACCCTTTGTAATAGCCTATGGAAATAAATCAATCTGTTTACAAATCTGTTCCTCATTAATAACATAATCTTCTTCATCTTTGTCTTCTACAGAAACTTGAGGACTCTTTATGAGTAGTTTCTGATTTCCAGCATCGTCATTTTTAGCACCTTATGAAAGACTAAAGCATGTAGTTATCCATAGGTTGAGCTTTTTCAGGTATTGATAATGTATATGCTAATTCTACCATGTTTCTGCCCTTATCAAATCCTCAAGTTTTTCCTTATGTTCATTGGATAACTTTCATCCTTACTGCCAATTGCTGCAATTTGTAAGGAACTTGGTATGTCGCTTCCACTTATTCATTTTACATAGTAATCCCTCTTTAAGCTTCACTTCTCTTTCGGTAATACAAATATCAATATCTTGTGTTCCTTCCGACTCTCTTTTGTTTAAGGAAAGTGTTCCTTTAATAGTGATTCTTTCTTCTCTGCTAACCTCATCATCTTGCTTTGCATGCTCTTGTGTCCTAATTACTTTCTTCTATCTTTTCATGCATTTGTGATTTTATTGGTGTTGTTGTTAAGAATTTAATCATGGGATTTATAATAATTTTATCAATAAATATAACTATAAAATTTGTAATTTATTATAATGTTTTATCAACTAGTACTCCTTTTGTTTTATTTATTTTGCAAATGTTTAGCCAAAAATTTAAGGAAAAAAGTTTTTTTTTTTTTTAAAAAAAATTAAGGTCTTAAATTTTCTATAATATTTATGTGACTATAAAATTATATCATTAATATTAAAATGATTTTTTTTATAGTTCAACTGTTTTAAAATAAATTAAGTTGTTTCGCAAATCGCAATGAATTAAAAATGAAATGAGACACGTAATATGAAAATTCCGTAGTAAAATTTAAATTTATTTCAAAGATTAAGATTAACCAATCGATGTTAAAAAACACACTAACAATTAGATCTTTTTGCACTCTAATACATCAATATTCTTTTTATGACGGTAAATACACATTATATAGTAATATGATTTTCCTAAGTAAGTAAATAAAAAATATATATTCAAAAAAATTTTAAAAAATCCTGAGCAGTATATGAAATCCTCAATGTACATGGTCTAACTCTAATTTAAATATAAACTCATTGATACTACCCTAACATTTGCAAATAGCTACAAAAAAACTCATGAAAAAAAAACCCTAGGGCTTTTTCTTTCACTTGCGACTCCCTCCTAGGCAGTAGCTGCGCAACCCTCTCATAGCTGCTACGGCAACTGGGCAGCCTCATCCCGAGGCTATCCAACCCACCCAACTGCCCCAAACCACCACATACGCCACCCTTGTCAATTCCAATACTCTTAACCTCAAACAATCTGTCCTAATTAACTAAATACAATCGTAAAAATCTATCGAAGTTGTTCATGTAGACACTACTATCACGTTTTCAATGGAGGACAGAAAATACTTTATGATCGAAGAGGGTTGCCAACCACGGTAGTAGTTGTGGAACTACTGGGCCGGGAGAGGAGTGGAAAGCCACTTGATCTGCAGCGCTTCAGTAGGCCCTAGGCACTGATGTGAGGTTAAAGATTGAACCAATGCTTAATACTATCCATAAACATTGTACCGATCCCGAAACAAAGAGAGTTCGGCTCTCTTTTTTTGACATGCTACACATTACCTTTTGAACTTCTTTCATATTAGGAGGGCTCGTTTGATCGTTTCCAAGAAGTGGCACACATAGGAACATAAAATAGTTGATCAATGGTCACATCTGGTGATAATGCTACAGTATGATACCAATATATCAAGCATTGGTGTTTAAATTATCCCATCGTGCGTCAGATTTGAAGGTATTAAGGTTGATTTTGCCGAAACATCTTGGTACCAAAGGCAATTGTTTAGCTGACTTACTTGCTCCAGGACAAATTTTATTGGGATTTGATTAATATGAAGATTTTATACTAGCCTTATATCGCTCAATTAATTATATTCTCTACAATGGAGAAGAGCACCAATATAGGGTATTTTCATGGTCCATTGGATATACTCCTAAGAAGGAAATAACGTTAGCTGTGGTTTGGATTTCTTTATCGGACTTATCTCCTAATTTGTTTGCAAAGAAGTCTATGTTGTCTATAGCATCGAAAGTTGGGAAACCAATATCTATAGATAAAGCTACTCAAATCAAGTCAAAACCTAACACGGCTAGGGTCAAGGTTATACTTAATCTAATGGAAAAGTTTTCAAATCGTATAAGGCTGCAGTTTGTGGATGTAAAATATGGTAAGTTGATCGAGGTTCTTTAAGAGTTTTGATATAATAATCTACCTTTATAAATTGTAATTATTTTAAGCACCAAGGTCATGATTAAGGTAGTTGTCATTTGAAATACTATTGAAGATGCTTTTAAATATACCAACGATAGTGAAAAATTTCAAGGTGATGTGAGGGAATACTAATTGAAAAAATAAGGGTTGTAGATGATGATCAAAGTAAAGCTATTGGTTTAGATAGACAATTGGTTGCTGCTATTTCTGAGCAAAATTGTGCAGACTCAATGAATGTTGATACATGTAATATTGGACTTCAAGCAACTACTGAAAACAAAGGTATTTTAGAAGTTTCAAATAATTAATATTTGACACTGTGTCCTAAATCTATAAAGATATTATAACAACAAAAAAGTGTAGATGCTACAGGTGATTGCAATAACCAATAAGTTGTTATTAATGATGTGCAATCAAAAAAAATTGTGTTGAATTTGATGACTATTTGCAATTAAAAATGCGCGGGGAACACTAAAAGTTAGGTTGATGCATTGCGAGTTGATTCATGACAAAAACTAATGGATACAATTGATGTTAAAGATGCCGAAAATTCTGGGCAACATATTTTGCAAGTTGAAAATGAGAATGCAACTAAAAACTGGACACTGGTTGCACACAAAAACGTAACTAGTAGTCGGACCCTTTCCCTAACTAGTCAAAATAATTCTTCATGTAGTGGAAAGGTGCGACTGAGAATTTTCAAGAGCAGAGGCAAGATATTAGTAATGCCTCAAGAGACCTATGATATTCGAATAACTTTGATGCTTTATTGAAGGCTATAGGAAAAGATGGTACTATTATGGCTCCAACATTATATCTTTCTAAATCTGAGGTAGCTAAGATTATTAAAGAAAATCGGGATGTAATGCTACTCGAATTCAACCCAGTGATTAAGCCACTCATGGTCACATTGAACGTCTGGACTCATAAATCTCTTCCCCATGTTTGGAGTCATTTGGTGAATCTGGACAACTAGTAAGGTCAACAAAGAATGGCAACAATTTGGTCTAAGAAGAGCATGTTTCACCACTTGCTATGAATAGCAAATTGATCCTAGAAGCTCCCATATTTATTCCTAAATGTGTGATTGCAAAAAAGAACGATTCAAGGGTCTTAGCATCAAATACAATTGATTTGGGTGAGGATTCTCTTGATGAAGATGAGGAATAGCTGGACATATGCTTTGATAGAGTTGCTAGGGAGGGGGATATACCACCTAAGTAATAAAGAAGTAGAAGCAATAAAAGCAAAAATAAGACACATGGAAGACGACATATATAGTTGAGACGATAAAGTCACTAAGGATCTTGTTCCAAGACACCTACTAATACTGATGCGACATGCAAAGCAGAACCATATGACAAATATCAATAGGTTCAACAAGATTCAATAAATCATAAAGAAGGTATGAATTATCAAGTGTTGTTGGAAAGGTTTGAAGAAGAAGTCAAGAGAAAAATACTTCGAGTTACTTTTGATGGACAATCAATCCTTTTTAATTCATGCTTTCATAATAGAAAGTTTGTGGTTGATAACCTAACCTTCTTCTTGATTGTTATATTTTTACATTATTTAAGAATCCTCATTTGTAATATCATCATGGAGTGTATTACAAACTCTGTAGTGATCACAAAATACTTAGTTCTCTCTAACTCTTATTTTCTTCATGCTTGTTAGTTAGTAGAAGTTAGGTACTTCATTAGGATTGATAAGATAGGGCCTAGACTCCATTGCTTGTACTTATCTCTATTGATATCTTCTTTTTTTTAATAAAAACTACTAGACACTTTATCTAGTGGTAATTTGCTTAAAGACAATTGCAAATATTCCTTTTCTTCCCCATCAACAAAGTTGTCAAGTAAAACAAAAGGTGAAAACACCTTTCTATGATAAATTCTTTTTCCTGTGGTCTCCCAAGAATCACCACAAGTACCCCAACAATTAAAGAACAACCTCCACTCTTACCCCCACATGTCCATGAAACAAAGGTTGCATCCTAACTCTTCCACCCCCTTAACCCTATTAACAAAAACAACAACAACAACAATCACTCTTACATGGCTATGGAGAAATGATAGCATACCTAGCCCTACCATCACCATAACTCCAAACCCACCAGCAAGAGCAAATCAACCCATATATGTAACCTGTAAAAACATTTTCCATCAACCCTTATAATGAGAGAAGAGAGGATGACTGAGGAAGCCTTTTGTTGATGATTTGGACCGTTCTTCTACTCTAATTTTCGAATCTTTTGAAGATTCTCCTTCAGAAAATCCCTCTGAGAAGTCTTGGGAGTCCCTAGGGTTCTCAAAAGAAGAAGCAACCACAAGCTTTAAGTATATATGTTTTTAGTATTGCTTTAATTATGTGTTTATCATTTGATTTAAGAAAGATTTAACTTAATATATACACTTCCTCAAATTACTTAAGTGGTGAATCATGCAGATTCAAGTGTTGGCGTTACTAGTGTTGCTTCTTCAGAAAATCATGATAACAAACCCCTTGGAAGGTTTTCTAAAGACCGGCATCCTAAGGAAATTCTTACCATGATTTGTGGAAATTCTGCCCTTTGCTTGTTATCTTTCTGTTTTTGTGGATGTTGATTTTTGACTAGTTCCTATTTTGACATTTTTTCAGTTTTAGCAATTTTGTTTTTCTCTAATTCGACTATATCTATAGCTTTTTATAGTAACTCTTGAATCGTATGATATTGTTTGGTGTTTGTACCATTCCTCTAACTTCCACTACAATAGCCCAATGTATTTTTCACTGGCCATCCAACACTTTTTTTTGAAATTATTTGAAATTAAAGAATTATTTTTCATTGTAAGATGAAGAATATAGTTGCTAATACAATATTCAACCCCAACTCTCAAAGCTCTCACTTTGCCTCTAGTGCAAAGCTTACCTCCAATATTCTAGCTTTTATATCGGAAAATTTTATTTAACCACTTGATTGGTAATTAAAGGTGATAATCTCTAAAGCTTTAATTAACAAAGGCCAAGTATTTGGTAATTGTTCAACCCAGGGATCTCTATAGCTAGGAAGCTAATAAATACAGGTTTTTATTAAACTCCCTGATCATAGCAAACATAGATATCTTTCTACCTTGATATATAATATTCCTTCTTTTCCATATTTGTCATATAATAAATATTGGAACATTTATAATTAGAGGTTTAAGCTTAGCAATTGTCTCCACACACCTAATATTTTAAAATAAAGCTTTTTGCATCATTTAAATCTTGATTTAACCCCCTTCTTGTTTGTGTTCTTATTGGTTAAGCACTATTTTTTTGTATTTCACCTTTATCTCTTTTATCATTCTTGTGTTTTCTTTTCTTGTCCTTTGTCATAGCTTGTGGAAATAAATCAGCTTGTTTACAAATTTGTTCCTCATTAATAACATTATCTTTTTCATCTATATCTTTTACAGGAACTTGAGAACGCTTAATGAGTAGTTTTCGATTTTCAATATCATCATTTAGCATCTTATGAGAGATTAAAACATGTAGGTTCTCTATGAGTTAAATTTTTTTAGGTATTGTTAATGTAACTATTAATTCTCTCATGTTTCTACCCTTATCAAATCTTTGTGTCTTTCCGTACGTTTCATTGGATAGCTTGCACCCACACTGCAAATTGTTGCAATCTGTAAAGAAATTTGATGTGTTTCTTATGTTAATTAATTTCACATAACAATCCCTCTTTCAAACTTCACTTATCTTTTTGTAATACAAATATCAACATCCTGATTCCTTCTGATTCACTTCTGTATAAGGAAAGTGTTCATGTATAGAGTAAGTCTTCTCCACTAACTTC
Source organism: Solanum acaule (assembly GCA_036250505.1). NCBI lineage: Eukaryota > Viridiplantae > Streptophyta > Magnoliopsida > Solanales > Solanaceae > Solanum > Solanum acaule. The sequence goes on along the minus strand of JAJOOR010014214.1, from coordinate 7,088 downwards.
CGCATCTTGTTTTGCATGCTCATCAAAATAGTTTCTCTCACTTGTGTCGTGATTAATGTCCTCTCCCTTTTTATACATTTGTGATAATAATGCACTTGTCGTTTGATTAATATTGTCATTAAGAATTTACGTGTGTGTCCGTGCGTGAGTGCGTGTGTTTTTTTAAGAAATATTATTAATAGTAAAATAATATAAACTCATTGATAATTCACAACATTTGTAAACATTTTTTCCCTCCGCGTCAACAAATTTCTTTAGTAGAACAACAAGTAAAAATACCTTTCTACGATAAAAAAAAAATTATGTCATATGATCTCCTAAGAACCACCAGCAATACTCCAACAACAACAACCTCTACCCCCACCACACATGTCCATTAAACAATGGTTGTATCCCTATCTATTCAACCTCCTCAACCCCATCAACAAGAACAATAACAACTACTTACACATGGCTATGGTGGAATGACAACACCCCTAACTCTACCACCACCAATCTTAAACCCATCAACAGCAAATCAACTAGTATATGTTATCCGCAAAAATAATTTTCCATCAACCCCAACAATAAATGAAGAGAGAACGGCCAAGGAAGTCTTTTGTGGATGGTTTAGGCCATTCTCCTACTCTATTTTTTTTTAATCTCCTAGAGATTCTCCTTCTGAAAACCCCTCTAAAAAGTCCCATGGTTCAGGAAAGAAAAAATAGCCACAAGCTTTAGATGTGTAAGTTTTTAGTACTGCTTTAATTATGTGTCTAACATTTGATTTAGGAAGGATTTAATTTATTTACACTTCCTCAAATTCCTTAAGTGGTGAATCATGCAGATTCAGGTGTTGATGTTCATTGTTTTGCTTCTTCAGAAAATCATGGTAAAAAATTTCTTGAGAGGTTTTCTAAAGATCAGTGTCTTGAGGGATTTCTTACCACAATTTTCTGGAGAAGCAACACTTGTAACATGAACACCGGAATCACTTAAAGAATTTGACATAAGTGTATATTAAGTTAAAATCTTTATCAAATCAAAAGCTAGGCACATAACTAACGCAATAGTAAAAACATATATACCTAAAGCTTGTGGCGGCTTATTCTTTTCAGAGCTCTAAAGCCTCCCACTATACTTCTTAGAGGAACTTTCAGAAGGTCAATCTCAAGGAGAGTCAGAAATTAGAGTAGGGGAACGACACAAACCATTAGCAAAAGACTTTCTCGACCGCCCTCTCTCTTTTATTGTTGGGGTTAATGAAAAATGATTTTTGTGAATAACATATATGAGTTGATTTGCTCTTGTTGGTGGGTTTGAGGTTGTGGTGGTAGTGGTAGTGGGTTTAGGTCTGTTGACATTGCTCCATGGCCATGTGGAAGTGGTTGTTGTTGGTAATGATGATGGAAATGAAGATGTTAGGGATGCAACCATTGTTCAATGGACATGTGGGGTGGAGGTTGTTCTTGTTGTTGTTGGAATACTAATAGTGATTTTTGGAAATCCGTAGGACAGAAAAGAATTTATCGTAAAAATGTGTTTTCACTTTTTGTTCTATTGAGAAACTTTGTTGACGGAAAGGAATAATGTTTACAAATGTTAATGATATTATCAATAAGTTTATATTTAAATTAGAGATTGAACATGTATATTAAGAGCATGTTTGACATTGTTGTTGGGAGGTCAAAAGTGTTTTTTTTTAAAAAGAAAAAAACACTTTGTTTGAAAAATCAAGGGTTTGGCAAACTGTTTTGAAAAATCAAGGGTTTACCAATATCTTATTAATTAATTAACATATTTATATGATAAACTTTTTTTTTATTTATGTTTATATATTATTTTACGTATTATTGCATGATAAAATTAGGGATGAAATCATTGAAAAAATTTGTGATGTATGAAGAACTTTATTTATTTTTGTGGTAAGTTTTTCGTATGTAGTGATTTTATTTGTGGAATAGTTTTTAAATTTTATTTTGCTTGATATTTTTAATTATATTTAAATCATCATGTTAATATTATATTAATATCTTAGTTATTTATTTATTTATTTATCTATGTATAATATTGATTAATAATTTGAATATGTACATTTTAATTTAATTAACGTTATGTATTAGATATTTAAAATAGTTTCTACAAAATAATCTTAATATTAAAAGCACATTGATACTTGTCATTTTTCGTAATTTGACTCTCAAAAGCATTTTTTTTAAAAAGATAGTCAAACACAAATTGTTTATCAAAAACACTTTTCAAATGAATTTGCCAAACACAAACTGGTTTTTTTGAAAAGCACTTTTCAAAATAGCTATTTTAGAAAAACACTTTAAAAAAATAAGTAAGCAGTTTTTAGTAGCAATGTCAGATCCTAAATCTTGCATAATGCAATCCTTGTCATTTTCTTGTTTTGTACAAAGTATTAATAATGATTTTTTTTATGCTTCACGTAGCTTTCGGATATAATTTTGTTTATGCTATTATGGTTTGTGTAAATTATTTATATATTTTCACTTTCCTAAGCACATCAACCCATATTTAACCTCCCACCCCAACCCCCAACACCCCACCTCGTGTCTCTCTCCGCTGATCTCTGCAAAATAACAATCAAAGGTATGTCTCATCCTAATAATCTTGGAAATTTAATCTTCCATTCTTGAAAAAATTACCTTATTCAATAATACCCAATTAAGTTTGGTGCCAAATGTTAGCATAACTTTTGTAATTTGTGGGTACCTTAAAAAGTAGAAAGGAAAAACTTGCCCCTTTTGATTCTTGGTTTTTGATTCTTATAATTAGTTCAAGATACTATATGAACCTATACACTGCTGCTTGTATGTGGCATAGGATAATTGGTTATTCTTTTATTGTTAAAAAGGAAATATTGCTCTTTTATTTCTTTGTGTTTTAAAATCTTGAATTTTTACCTGTTGTGTTGGAATTGTTGGGGGAACAGAGACAATGGGGAATCTGTTCTGCTGTGTACAAGTTGACCAATCCACAGTAGCTATTAAGGAGAGATTTGGCAAGTTTGATGATGTGCTTGAGCCTGGATGTCATTTCTTGCCATGGTGTATAGGGAGCCAGGTAGCTGGTTACCTAACTTTAAGGCTGCAACAACTTGATGTACGCTGTGAAACCAAGTCAAAGGTGCGTAAATTAATGTGATTTGGTGTAAACACCCGATGTGGATGGAGTTTTATTATCAAAGGTGTTAGCTTGTTTTGATTACTAGTTGTTTTTATCCAACTAGATCAATGACTTTTCATTAGTTCAGTATATAAGAGGAAGTTCTCCACTCTGCAACCCAGGGGTGGATGCAACTCTTAGTTACTGGGTTCATATGAACCACTAGTTTTAATGTGAAGTGTAAATTTATGTGTAAAAATTCATTAAAATTGCAACAATTAGTAAATATGAATTCATTACTTGAAAAATATAATGGGTTCAATGTGAAAAACCTTAAATGTTCAACTCGTAATAGCGTATTCTTGAATCAACATTTTTCCCTTAATTCTCGTGGATAATTAGTTCATGTTACAGCAGGATGGAAAAGACTGTTAAACTATGTGGTTGGAAGTTTGAGTCACCAAGCGAACAAAATTGGAAAAGACCATTGTTGGCTCTTAGGTAGGTGAGTTGTAGGGGGGGGGGGGTGGAGATTTACCCTAACAAAACAAAAGGTAACAGGTTATTGAAACTATTAGTGCAAAGATGATGTTATGTTATAAATTTGTCTTGTCTTGATTACTTGTTTCGGCTTTTTGATATTGTAACGGTTTTTTTAGAACACCCCTTCTGCCGGGGAAAAAGTGGTTTCTACTTTTCTCTTGTTGACTTGAACCCTGCAACCTAGTGGTTGAAGGATGGAGGTTTTCTACTACAATAAAAAGTTTTGTGCTTGTCTTGTCATCTCCATCTCCTGCATCATGTTTACTGGCGTGAAGAAGTGTCCAAGAGCACAACCAACTAATTCACTTAACTTGGATTTCAGTAGATTATGTCCAGATAATTGATATGGCCACAAAATCGAAAATAATTCTTGCTAGACTGTCCTTGTAGCACGCATTTGTTTGTCCTTGTTCACCTTTGTAAACATCTACGTTCTGATTTTCAATCAAATGAAAGGACATCATGTAAACCACCATAATAAATCATAATAATCTAATAGGGGATATCTCACTGTGCTGAATGACAGTAATTTACAGCATGACCTTTTCCTTTGTCATGATTTAACTGGTAAAACATTTCATTTGTCGTGCAGGATAATGTATTTGTAACTGTTGTTGCTTCTATACAATATCGTGCTCTGGCTGATAAAGCTACTGATGCTTTTTACAAGCTTAGTAATACTCGATCCCAGATCCAAGCCTATGTTTTTGATGGTATGAATATACAAATCTCTTAGATTCTTTTTTCTCATGACGCAACATAAAAAATGGTTGTATCTAAAGTTTCTGCATACTGCAATTGCATGAGCACAATGTTTGACGTTCTTTTTTTGAACTTATTATTTCCTCCCAAATAATGATGGCCTCTTTCATGACTGTACAGTTATCAGGGCGAGTGTTCCAAAGCTAAATCTGGATGATGTCTTTGAGCAGAAGAATCAAATTGCTAAAGCAGTGGAGGATGAACTTGAAAAGGTAATTCACTCCCATCATACACGGTGCTATACAAGTGACAAGCAATGATGATTATTGTACTCATCTTCCTTTGTATGATATGTAGGCAATGTCTGCTTACGGGTATGAGATTGTTCAGACACTCATAGTTGATATAGAGCCAGATGAACACGTTAAGCGAGCTATGAATGAAATCAATGCAGGTATCATGTATAACCTCTCTTTAGCTAGTCCAATGCAGGCAATACCTCATTTCCCTCTATCTAATAGTAGTAATTCATCACATGGGAAAGTTCTCTGGCGATTTATAAATGACTTACTGATTAAATTAGGTGTGATCAGGTCTGTGAACCTACAAAGATAGCTGATAAACCATGGCTGTCTTTTTCCTTTGGGAGAATCAAATACTTAGCTTATGTATATCTCAAGTTTGCTCATATTCTCATGTGAAACATGAGAGCATGAGCAAGCTTAGTCTTTCGTTATTCGTATGACCCCACCTCATATGTTTCAGTAGCCCCTAAAGAGCATCATGATTCTATTTTCAAAAAAGGCCTTCTCTTGTGGTTCTCAAGAAAAGATTTCCTTGTTAGGAGAATAAATTCCATTATAGCTAGATTCTGTTGCTACATTGGACTCTGTCCAGCAATTTGTTTCAATTTATCCAGACTCTAGCTGGTCACAAATAATTCTTAAAGCTTTAACCTAACTGTTGGTTTACATCCAACTCTGTCAGCTGCAAGGTTGAGAGTAGCCGCCAATGAGAAAGCAGAAGCTGAAAAAATTGTCCAGATTAAACGAGCTGAAGGTGATGCTGAGGCTAAGTACCTGGCAGGACTTGGGATTGCTAGACAACGCCAGGCCATTGTTGATGGTTTAAGGGACAGTGTTCTTGGATTTTCGGTTAATGTACCTGGAACTACTGCCAAGGACGTATTGGACATGGTCCTCATAACTCAGTATTTTGACACCATGAAGGAAATTGGTGCCAGCTCCAAATCCTCAGCAGTCTTTATCCCACATGGACCTGGTGCTGTGAGTGACATTGCAGGGCAGATTCGACAAGGATTACTCCAGGGATCAGCTGTGGAGCAACAAAATCTTTTATAAATGTGTTTCACAGTGTCTCGTGTGGTTCTGTTTTGTAAGTAATATTTCTTGATTCGATTATGATGGTCATTATTGTTCTCTACATATGTGTGTTGCTAATGTAATTACATGCAACTATTTAAGTCGAATGTTTGTTGTCTTATAGTCGGTTCAATGTATTGTTTCATTGACATATTACCACATGCCAGAAAAGTTTTTTTTCACTTCTGTGAAAATCTTGTGTAAGCTACAAACTTGCACCTCTTTGGCTATAATATACATGCAAGCTCCTAATGCCATTCAGTTTTCACTATACACGAATGACACAATGAAACACAACTGCAGCGCCTAGAAAGGCACCCAGAGAAAACAATAGAACACATTTTTTGCTGAGGCAATGTAAACATCAATTGCTCAGCAGAATCCAGAACAGCATATAGCATTGTATGAGATTTATCTGACCGACCAGGCCATTATATGAAAGAGTCTCAACAGTTTCTGAGCTGTAAACATGGACCAAAGTATTCAAAAATTGGCTGTTGATTATGACAAAATCTCAAGCTTGACCTCTCAAGGTCATAGAATCAATATAGGGCACCACCCATCATTTTCAAAAAGGGCGAATAAGAATGTACGAACTTAGAACAAGGATGCATAGGTTCAAGCAACCACCTAAATTTATTTTTACAGTGCAAAAAACACTACAGAACAAGTCTTCAAATTGCAGTAATGCCTCATGTCTATGGATTAAAGATGAAAAACCTATGGCTTGAGAGCCAAAGCAAGTCCAAACTTGGCACCCTTGTCAACAGATTTAGTGTCCACTTCTCCTGAAACTGTGAAAAGGGACTTTGGACGCCACTCATGTTGAAGCAGAGCACTGGCCTTGCCAAAGTTGTTAATCCTTGCCTTCACACTGGTCAAAGGATCCAATCGGTGCTGAGTACCCACGGTGATGATGTTCTCATTGGTAGAGAAGCTGTGATTCACCTCAGCCCCAACAGCGGTACTTGTAAGAGGGCTCACTGTGTGGTAGTATGATGCAGTCAGATTGTCTCCCTTGTTATTCCTGAGTTGTCATAGAGCATGCACATCAAAAAACTAACATACAACTTGAATGCCTAACTTGATTATAAAACATGTTGAATTTCAAGTGAACACATGCTAAAGTAAGGTACACCACTCACAGATTCAAAGAAGCAACAAGGTCGGCATTTGTGAAGCTCAAACCAGCATTGCATTTGGTGAAATCTCCAGTCTTGGTGTCAAAGGATACATCAGTTCCAAGAGCAATAATGTTGGTACCCACTACACCAGAAAAGTTAACAATAGGGTTTGCTGTCAACCCTACGCTAGTGCATATCCCAGCATAGTCATGTAGATATTGAACTT
>JAJOOR010014213.1:0-28430 GCA_036250505.1 Solanum acaule | reverse complement strand
TATATATATATAAATCATGAATTCAAATTCATTTATTTCAACAAAACAACCACAAGATTTATCAAAACTTTTTTGTATTTTTTAAATAAATTATTCTAAAAACCAGAACATAAAAAAACAAAGATCAAACATAGAAAAAATAACACTAATTAATTGCAAACAATTTACCATCAAATATGAGTTTACGTTAAGTAAATTTATAAATAAAAATTTGATAAATATTTAACAGAGACCAAAAAATACTCATATTTAATAAACTTAAATTAAAAGACCAAAATCACTTAGATGATATTTAAGGAACTACTTTAAACGTAGCACTAAATATAAGGGGTCATTTGTGTCACGTTTTCGCTTATAAGAATGTGTTTTTTTTTTCTTGTTGCAAATCAAAAGCCGTTTGTTTGTCTTTGTCATGACTTCTTCTTCTCTAAAATTTGTTGAATGGAGTTTCTTCTTTTTGGTCTTAAACCATAATTTTCAGAACATTGAGGGGTGTTTCGACTCCATTATTAGCTTCGGCGATTCGCTTACTGACACTGGAAATAAACTTCATATCTCTCTACACAAAATCCCTCCTTCCCATTTCTCCTTGCCACCTTATGGTGAAACCTTCTTTCATCATCCTACCGGTCGCTTTTCTGATGGACGTCTTGTTATAGATTTTATTGGTACATATCTACAAATTTCCAACATGTATGAGTTTTTGTCCATTGTTAATTGCGCTCTCATATTATATTATTCAGGCTCCAATTGATATACAAATTTCCAACATGTATGAATTTTTGTCCATTGTTAATTGCGCTCTCATATTATATTATTCAGGCTCCAATTGATATGCCTAAACGCTTATGCAAAGATGTTAAATGTCCCATATATATTTTTGTGATCACTTGTTGTATTTGTAGCTGAGAGTTTTGGGCTCCCATTGGTGCCAGCATATTTGGAAGGAAAAGATGAAAGGAATTATAATGTAAAATTCAAGCAAGGTGTGAATTTTGCAGTGGGAGGGGCAACAGCACTTGATTCTGCCTACTTGTTGGACAAGGGAGTAACGTCCAGTAACAATGTGTCTTTGGGGACTCAACTGGATTGGTTCAAAGATATGATGTCTTCTTTTTGCAAATTTCCTTCAGGTTAGTAATATTAGAATTTTCCTCTTATTAGCCTGCTTTAATATTTAAGAAAATATAGCAATCCCTGGACCCGGACTCATCCATGCTTCTGCGCCTTACGTATATTTTGACTTGACATTTAAGAAAGAAAATAGAATTAAGTTGAACTGCAATGAAATTAGAAAATGTTTAGCTTGCCTGAAGTGTAAGTGCACTGAAGAAGGTGTGAACAAGACCCAGCATTCTGTTGCTCTTGTCATCAAGTTGGAGCAATCATTAGTTGGAAGGCTACTGCTCTCTCCGTCTTAATTTAAACGGCAAAAGGGTCAAAACTGCTCTTGAACTATGTGAAATAGACTAGTTAATTTATACCCTTTGTTAAATTGTCAACTAGGATTCTCACTAAATTATGAGTCATTAATTCTGACCCGATTTATAATCCACCTAAGCGCTTCCAATTAATCAAATTTTGAGGGCATAAATTTGTTGAAAAACAACACCAAGGTCCCTCTGGTTCTCATGATTTGAAACATAAAACACCCTTAAAATTAAGAAGCACAAGAATGGATGAAATCGTTGACTGAGTGGTAGATCACTTGATTTAAAGATAAGGTGACAGAAAGTAGAATAAATCAAGTAGTCATGTCATGTCCACAATTCAATAGGTCCCATATTCAACAACCGCACTTGCTTTTGCCTTAAATACATAACTCAAGTTGAACAACTACAGCAACAAATAAACTGTTTCTATGAGCCATTTGATCATATCAAGCAGAGGGCACTTTCTCGCATCTGGTTTTTCACAGTCAGAAGAAGCAAAGAGCTGAAGGCAAATAATCGTGGTTAGAGTTTGAGTTATAAATCGGGTCAAAATTAATGGCACATAATTTAGTCAGAATTCTGGTTGGCACTGCTTAGGAGGAGACATCATTAAAAATTTGGATTGTTAACTCTTGAAGGTATTTGTTGTCTCTTGTGAGAACGATGGGGGCATTTTTTATCCCAAAATGTAATGGAGAGTATAAGTGGTCTATCGCATAGTTCAACGCAATTTTGACCATTTTTAGTAATTCAAATGACACTTTTTTTTAGTATGTCCCAAAAAGAGTAACACAGTTTTCTATATATAAAAAATAATGCTTGAAAATGTCATTCTATAATCTATAGTCACACAAAATATCTACAACTTCTTTTAGATTACAAATTTTCAAAAAAATACTTTTTTAAGCTTCGTGTCAAGTTAAACGTCTTAGAAATAAACAGAGTATTTCTGAGCAGCATGGTTAGTTGGTGGGTATCTTTTAGCTAGCTGACTAACGAGTAGGGCATATTAATTGTTTTTAAAAAATACGAAAGGATAATATAAATTAACCTATTGAATAGTTCAGAAATATTTATAGCCCTTTTTTAAAAAAAAAAGTTATAGAATATATTTGGACAAGTTTTTCTTCAACATTTGTCTATCACCAACTCTTTTTGATTATGTCACAAAGAATGCAAGGAATTTCTTCAAAACTCATTGATACTTCTGGGAGAAATTGGAGGCAATGATTTCAACTATGGTTTTCTTGGAAATAGCACTAAGGAAGAGGTTGAATCATATGTTCCAGCAGTCATCAAGACAATTAGTTCAGCTATACAGGTCAAAACAATCTTCATATTGCTTTACTTCAAAATAATAAACCATAGTACGTAATTTAATGATTAATTGATGATGCGCGCAGGAATTAATCGAGTTAGGCGCAAGCACACTGTTAGTTCCAGGGGAATTGCCAATTGGATGTTCAACAGCTTATCTCGCAAAATTTATGCACTCAGATAAGGGACAGTATGATCCCAAATCTGGTTGTTTAAATTGGCTTAACAAATTCTCACAGCAATACCATGAGCTTCTTCAGAAGGAACTTCATCTTCTAAGAGACCTTTATCCTACTGCTACAATAATCTATGCTGACTACTACAATGCAGCTAAAAGAAGTTTTAGTTGCATGTTGTGGAGCAGGAGGGCCATACAATTTTAAATTTCACTTGTTATTTCAAGAAAGGAAAAATGAGTTGGTTATTTCCAGCAAATCAACTAACGTCTACAAGGGCATATATATGTGAAAAGTTGATCGGTGAGGACCCAAATAATCCAAACTTCAAACGGGGGTGTATGTAGACATTTTTGCATAGTTTAGAGGCATATTTGACCCTTTTTCCTTGAAGAAATAAAACACAATTATAATGTTACCGAAAATAAATTAAAGAAACACATAAAAGGGTTGTGTTTCCATTCTACTTTTATATGAAGTCCAAACACATTATTATCCTTTCATGCAAATGAGATGAAACATTTTTTATTTATGTGATTGAGGTGAAAAAATTTTGCTTGAACTAAAAATTATCATCTTCGTGATCCACGAGAATCCAGGATCCATTTTGTTGTTGAACCATTCCTTTATTCTACTCAATCCGCCATTAATAAAAAAGACAAATTTGTTGTCTAAAACAATTTTTAGATATTTATGTGGAGTCCAGAGCCAAAATGACAACTTTTTTCATCCAAAAAACATAAACAGTATATCAAAAAAAAAATTAACCAAAAGGGCAAAATCGCTTCTGAAGGAGGATATTTTGTAACTCCAATTAAACGATTTTGTGAAAAAAAAACTTTTTTTTTTGTAAAATCGCTGGCTCAGCAGCGTATTCAGGTTTATTTAAAGGAAAAAAAAATTGTACTATTGCTGCCTCAGCCGCGTTTTTAAAAGAAAAATCTTTTTTTTTATAAAATCACTGTCTCAGCAACATGATTATCATATACATTTTTAAAAAAAAATTAAAATCGCTGCTCTTGCAGCGATTATGTCAAAAAAAAATGAAAACCTGAAATCACTACTGATCAGCAGCGTTTTTAAAAAAAAATTTATTTTTATAAAATCACTGTCTCAGCAACATGATTATCATATACATTTTTTTAATCATTTTAAAAAAAAAAAATCGCTACTCTAGCAGTGATTTTGTCAATTTTTTTAATTTTTTTTTTGAAATACCTGAAATCGCTAATGAGTAATGAGGCAGCGATTTTACAAAAGAATTTTTTTTTGACAAAAAAAATCGCCCTTTGCCCCGGACTCTATTTATGTAATTGTAAATCATTTCATTAAAGATAAAAATAAAACTTTAAAGTTAAAATGTTCCTAATTATAGTAATGTACATTCCTTTTGAGACGTATTGAAAATGAAAAGATGGTACATAAAATGAAACAAATGAGTAAATATTTAATTTCAATCATGTTAGTTTTAATACACATCTTAATGCTTAAATATTCATTCAATTAAGTATATTACTCCATATGTTTCATATTAGTTGATCGCTTTCTTTTACACATGCATATTAAAAAATTAATAAAATAAAATAATTTTATTAATTCACCTCTTGAAAAACATTTTGAAAATTTTACAAATAAATGTAAATATTTTTTTTTAAAATAATTACAAAGGTGATATAAGAAAAAATTCAATTAATGTTTTCTTGATTTAATAAGATTGACAACAAATATGAAACAACTATTTTTTATTGACCATCAAACTAATATGAAATGAAAGAGAATATATGGTTTATAAAAATATTTCCTTATACCTCATTAAATAGCAGCATTATTATGGCAAATATATCAAATGAGGAAAGGCGACAAATGCTCAGTAACATCACAAATTCACAATAGTTTTGGTATTTTCGAGTCCCACTCACTGCAGATAAAGTTATTATTATCGACCAACTTTACTAGATGATCATCAGACATTTTTACTTTGGTTTGTTACGAAATTTTGAAAAAAGAAAGATTTTCTAAAGAATCGTTTGGTCCTAGATTTTTCAAGTAAAATTTGGGAGAAAATTTGGCAAATAGTATTTTTTTCATATAATTTATCGTTATTTGCCAAATAACTTAAATTCCCAAATACTAGAAAAAACTAGTATTTGGGCCAAATATCATTATTTGAGATCTTTTAAAAACTAGTATTTTGGGAATTCGCGTTGTATTAGAAAAAATACAATTTGAACATAATACTAGTAGTTGGGAGTTTGCGTTGTATTACGTAATTTTTGGGAGTTTGCATTGTATTACATAATTTTTTACGTGAACACCAAAATAGTGATGAAATATTCAATGAATTTGAAAGTGGTGATATGATTGTTGATGAAAATGATGAACAATCGGCCAGGATAACAAAGTCATGTGCTTTGTCTACTTCACGTTATATGAAATGATGTTTGTTGCACTCACTCCAAACTACCACATTGTTTCAGTGTCATGGACACTACTTGTTATTTGTTGTAACGAAGAATCAATTGACTTGTAATACAAATATACGGTTAGTTTTTATAGTTTTTAAAACTTATGGGTATAAATCATATTTTTTCTTAAAAAAATGAAATATTTTTCCAAATACTATGACCAAACATATGGTGAAATTTCACCCAAATTATATTTGCCAAAAATATTTGAAAATTTATCACTAAACGCTAGTTCAATTTATGGTCTAACATAAGTGATAGACATTTGTGTGACTATAAATCACTTTATTAAAGTAAAGGTAAAATAAAGGACAACATATATTAAGGTCCATTTTGATGGTTTTCTCTACTTTTTGAATATGTGAATTAATTTCTGGTACTCTCTAAGGGCATGTTTGGAAGGACATCCTGGTAATTAAATTTGGTGTAATTAGCTTTAATTACACTGTCTGTCCTGTTTGATTGGATAGGTAATTACTTGGTCAGCATGTAATTGGTGTAATTGGCAGGGCTATTTACATTCTCCAATTCACAAGCAGAGATTGTGAATTGCTGGTAATGACATGATGTAATTACTAGTTGATTACTTTTTTTTTTTAATTTCTATTTTTAATTTTTTTGTTTTAGCTTTTTTACTTCTCTTATTTTAAGTTTTTTATTATTATTATTCTAAAATTTTCTAAAAGTTTTTTTTTTTTAATTATATTTCATTTTCTTCTCGTTCTCAACATTACTTCATGTGATTCTATGCAATTTTTTTGTATTATCTATTTCTTTATGCCATGCTTATTTTCTCATTAGCGTAATTTTATTAGTATTCTAATTTTTAAAAATTAAAATAGAATTTATTGTTAAGTAAGGTTATAGACTTACGTTTTCTTTTTTAAAAAAAATTTAAAAAAAATCATATTTGTTTATGCTATGTTGAATTTTGCGATAAGAGTATTATGTTAAATTTTTTGTTTTGAATGTATAACTTATGTTATATTTTTAGTTTCATTTGTTTTAGTAATATTGAATTCACATTGCAAATCATTTTTTAATTAGACTTGATAGATTATTTTTTTGTCAAACATTTTAATAATTTATGACATTTTATATTTTAATCTGTTTATCAAACATGCATTTCACGATGTTCGTAGAAACTTCATACCTTTAGTTTTTATGATTAATTCAATTGAAATATATTAATTTGAAAAAATATAAATCAATTATTTTTTCATAATATTAGATAAGAACATATGTTTATTAATTAATATATTTTCAAAAAATAATATAGATCTTAAATATTTAATTTAATATAATTTATATAGTTTCTTATTTGTCTTGTATAAATTTTAAATAATTAATTTTTATTTTTAAAATTTAATATAATTTATGATTGCAATTATGCATCCAAACACGTAATTACAATGTGGCATCCAAACAAGACATGTATAATTACAGTGAAATTACACTCTAACAACCAAACAGATCAGTGTAATTACTAAATTATGTAATTACTAGGCTGATAATTATTATCCTAATAATTACACTAATTCCAATTACAAAAGAGACCCTAAAAGAAAAGGTTGAATGGTGGGGCAAATGAGAAGAGCAGTGTTGGGGGAGTTGTGGCAACACTCCATTCGCCAATTGTATTTCTTGTACTCATATATGAATATGAATATCATTAAACAAAACCACACCTTCTTGTTGTGATAATAGTAGCAATACTTGTTACTATTATCACAACAAGAAGAAAGATGGCCTGTATTAACAAAGGTTGGAAAGTTGTTAGTAGAAATATCAGTAGCTGTTTGAAAAACAAAAAGGGGATCGAAAACAGAGACAACAGCATAGCTGAAAGATGGGAGATTTTGAGTGGAAAAAACAATTGGGAAGGCCTACTTGACCCTTTGGATTATGATCTCCGACGATACCTTATTCACTATGGCCAAATGTGTCAAGCCATCTGCGATTCATTCAATAATGAGAAAGCTTCAAAACACAGAGGAACATGCCGATACTCCAAAAAGAGCCTCTTCACAAGAGTGGGACTCCACAAAAACAAATATGAAATCACCAAATATGTGTATGCACCTTCAAGTAAAACTGAAAAGATGAAAGAATCAAATTGGATTGGGTTTGTTGCTACTGCCACTGATGAAGGGAAAGTTGCATTAGGGAGGAGAGACATTTTGATTGCTTGGAGAGGTACCATGACGGAATCAGAATTCAACGATGACAATAACTGGTCTTTAGTACAACCAACAAAAATCTTTGGTGAAAATAGGGATAACATTCTTGTACACAAAGGTTTTTATTCAATTTATACTTCTCTTAACGTCGCTTCAGATTTCAACCGAATAAGCAGTGCCAGAGATCAGGTAAGATATTGGTAGTAATTTGTTGCAACTTTAATTTCCGATTGATAATATAATTATTGACCCCTTAAAATTAAAACTGGCAGGTTCTTGAAGAAGTTAAAAGGTTATTGGATCAATTCAAGAAGGAAGAAGTTAGCATCAGTTTTACAGGCCACAGCTTAGGTTCATCATTAGCCACACTATGCGCAGTTGACATAGTTGTCAACCAAATCAATAAGGAGTTTCCAGTGACTGCATTTTTATTTGCTAGCCCACGAGTTGGAGAGACCAATTTCAAAAAGGCTTATCAAAATTTGAAAAACCTTCACATCTTGCGGATTACCAATGCCTCTGATTTCATTCCAAAGCTGCCAGACCGTGGACAGGTCGAAGGTTGTGCAACAGAATGGAGAGTGTATGAAGATGTTGGCCTCGAACTTCCAATTGATACTACAAAATCAGAATACTTGAAGAGAGACATATTTAGTCATATGCTGGAAGTGTATCTGCACGGAATTGCTGGAACACATGGACCAGAAGGAGAGTTCAAGCTGGAGATAAATCGAGATATTGCATTGGTGAATAAGCAAGGGGACTTTTTGAAGGATGAATATGGTGTACCAACTGCATGGTGGGTCGAGAAGAATAAAGGAATGGTTCAACAAGAAGATGGATCTTGGATTCTCATCGATCATGAGACTTAATTTCGAGAGAAATCAATGATGGATCATGTGCTCGTAATGAGCATATGTGAACCACATATTTTATGTTAAATTGTGCATTTCTTCATATTAAATAAAAGGGATGTAGATTGATTGAGTGATGTCAAATTAGTCAAGAGCAGTGGGTCATCTTCCACCTCGTGTAACAAGGATAGATTTGTCCATCCTTCTTTTGTATTGTATGTAAGGGAGTTGTTACTTTTTACTTGTTTTTCTACTTTTCATTTTTTATAAATGTAATAGTTTTTACTTATTATATTTTTAATTTATTTAGAGAGTTAATATTTTTGATCTTTTTAATGAGTAAAATTAATTTTAAAATTTTATCATAGGGATAAAATAGTAAATTATTATATCAATTATTATTTTTTTAATAGATATGTCAAATAAAAAATGGACAAATAAATAAAGACGGGGAGTAAAGTGGATGCATTTGATTAATTAAGATTCTTGAATTGAATGAATACTGTTAAGACCCACGTTGAAGCAATTATTATAGTACTCGCCTTGTCGAATTAAAGTTCAATGAGGATTTCAATGTAAGTGAATTGTTGAAAAAAAATTAGAATTCAAAATAAGTGAATTGTTCAAAGTTCAAGAGTAATTGAAAAATTATAATATTACAAAAATAAATTATAGAAAGACATAGAAGGGTCGTGTTTCCATTCTACATTTATACAAAGTTCAAGCTCATTATTATCCTTTCACGCAAACGAGAAGAAACATTTTTTATTTATGTGATCGAGGTGAAACATTTGATCCTTATGATGAAAAAAGTTAATAATGGGAGTCACGAGTTGTCAAGCAGAAAAACAAAAATGTACCGTTTATTGTTTCGTTATTATCGTAAGTAACAAAAATGCATTAGTCATCCATTTTGTATCACTTGCAACAATAAAAAAGACATTTAACGGAAACAGAATTTTTTTTAACGTCAATTGTTAATATTATCACATTCATAATGACATTTATATAAAATACTAGTAATAAATATTTATATTTATTATTGCAGTAATTACTGCAAAAAAAAAAAATTTTGGTAGTGTGTATATATGGAAACCAAAATAATCGTATCTGAGGTGTTGTATATATCGCTTGGCCCTACTTCCAAATAACCCAAAAGATAAAAACTTTATCCTCTCATACGTGTCTACATGATGGACCAATCAATCATGGAATCAAAATCGGTACTACATTTCTTCCTGTTCATAAATCTAACATCTATTATTTTGCTCGAAAGAGAACTAAAAATCATCAGCTTCATGATCCACGAGAATCCAGGATCCATTTTGTTGTTGAACCATTCCTTTATTCTTCTCAACCCACCATGAAGTTGGTACACCATATTCATCTTTTAACGCGTCCAAATACTTATTAATGAGTGAAATATCGCGTTCCACTTCTAGTTTGAATCCTCCTTTTGATCCTTGTGTTCCAGCAATTCCGTGCAAGTAACAATCTGTATTATGAAAACTGCTCTGATCTCCCGGACTTTTTAGATATCCCGATTTCCTAGTGTCAATGGCCAATTCGACACCAACATCTGAGTAGCCGAACAACGGGTAAGTTGGAACTATATCTGGGGCATTTCGGATTCTCAAAGCTCGAAGGTTTTCGAGTTTTGATAAAGTCTGCTTGAAATTTTCATCTCCCACTCTAGGACTTGCAAATAGAAATGCGGTGACTGGAAATCCTTTGTTAATTCCATTGAAAACTATATCCCCTGCATTTAATGTTGCCATGGCTGCCCCCATGCTATGCCCTGTTACTGTTATGCTAACTTCCTCGTTCTTATATTGTTCCAACAATCTTTGAACTTCACCAAGCACCTAAAACGGAATTCGTGATTATTACTCTATCTAAAATTGCAAATAGTACTAATGGTAAATTTGGAAAAGACATAATAAATGAATTTACCTGGTCTCTAGCACTTCCCTTATTAAATGGTGATCGTGAATCATCTGAAGTATAAATGGAATACCAACCGTGATGCACCTTAGGATCAGATTTTTCACCAAAGATTTTAGGAGCTGAAACTTGAATGAAATCGAAATCATTAAACCATTCCATAGTCTGAACACTTCCTCTCCACACAATCACTATATCCCTTCTTCCTAATGCTACTTTCCCCTCATCTGTGGCCACAGCAACAAAACCAACCCAATTTGACTCTTTACTCCAAGCTTCCCTTGACAATGATTTTATGAATAATGCGTCCGGAACTTGTACAGATGATGTCGCGTATATATATTTAGTTACCTCATACTTGAATGGATTCGATATCTCAATCCCCGTTCGAGAAAAGAAATTCTTCTTAGAATATCGGCAACTTCCAGCATACTTTGACATTTTATTGGTGTTGAAGGCGTCTCGAGCTGCTTGTGCCATTTCGCCATAGTGAATGAGGTACCGACGAAGATCATTGTCGAGTGGATCTAATAAGCCTTCCCAATTGTTATTTCCGCTAAGAATCCTCCATCTTTCTGCTGTTATATTGCCCATATTTTTGTCTACATTTTGTTGCATCATTTCTATGGTCGGAGAAACCATAGAAAAGATGCAAAGTGCTAATAACAATTTGGGCATGGACATCTTTTCTATGGTTTCCTTTTTTGTTGCTTTGAACATCTTTGCTGTCGGGGTATTTGTTAGTTAAGTACTATTTTTCTTTTTTATTGGACTTCTAAATGTTCAAAATTCGAATTTAAATACCCCGAAAAGGTTTGGGCGAAACTTGTGGTGGTCCAACTTTCTACTTTCTAGATATCCTCATTAATTGGGCGGCCAAATCAATAAATAAATATTCCCATACCTTTGAACGGATCTGTCTCCTTTTTCATTTCATTTTTTTTTTCCTCAAATTTTTATTTTGATAGAAGATATATGACATTAAATAAAATTAATTGCTGAAATTGAATTGATTAAATCAAGATTATAATAATGATTTGAATAAATTAATAATGTGATAATCATAGCAATACATTATCTTCTCCATGGCAAGACAATGTAAAAATATCATTTAGAGGGGTTATTTGTAAATAATTTTTGAGTGATTATAGTGTAATTTGTCTAGAACAATTATTACTATTTATTTATTTATTTACATTATAGATGTATATAAGTCAAACTTGTTTTCCCAATTTTATGGGGACATCATTCATCTATCTTGACAAGTTTTGGTGTTCCTTTTGGTATCTCCACTCCATACGATCTGGCTGTCATGCTGACATTGCTAACCAATTTCTGTTTATCAATGTGATGAGCTACATTAATTTCTACTCAACACATAAAGTCCTAATTTTGGCCTCCTTATCTCCTATTAAAGAGGTCATTTTCGGGATAATCGATGTCATTATAATTTTATATCGGACTTCAAATTGTTATATATCATATCCAACATGAAGTATCTTGAATGATGATTTGCTTTATGGGAATAAAACACCTTAGGAGACCAAAAATAACTTTGATAGGATCTTCTTTTATTTTCAGTTTACTTTTAAAATAAGGGTTAATTTTTAAATGTTTAAATGTTACACGACATATCTCATTTTCTAAATGAAAAAAAATATGCCGTGATCCTATTTTTTTTTATATCCGGACATGGAAAGAAAAGATTTAGGAAAAAGGAGTGTTAAAATGTCTACATTTAGTCGACCTGACAATATTCAAGATTGATAACTAAGATTCTAATGGTATGAATTGTATTTATGGTAAAGAGTATTTGTCACTTCAATAGAATTTATGCAAAATCAATTTAAATTAATTAAATCTCCACAACAAATAATCATACGCCAGGTGGAAAACAAAAACAAAAAAATAGACAACATGGTGGTTGGATCAAATAAAAGCAACCCGTGAAAATAGAATGGGAAATCCTTTGCCGTTCACATGGCAAGACAAAAAATTCATACTCCTTCCGTCCCTATTTACATTTATTCTCTCCGTTTCATATTAATTAATTATATTATTAAAAATAATGGTCTCATATTAGTTATTCCACTTTATATTAATAAAAATAATTATCTCAATAATTATAAAAATATAGTATTAATTATTTTTTCCCATATTTCCTTGCAGTTAATTCTTTTTTAAGTTTATAAAATTTCTAAGAAGTTTTTAAGGACTGAATTAGTATTACTCCTAGCATTATCTTCTTATTTATAATTTTTTAATATGCATGTAAAAAGGAAAGTGATCAATTAATATGAACGGAGGAAGTATCAATTTTTGACTTGACACACTTATTAAGAAAATAATGATTGATATAGTAAGTTTTTACCATTTTATCTCTATTGAACTGTTCAAAGTTCAAAATGAATGTTTGAATTTTTTTTTCAAATATGTCATTTCATTTATTGTAACTTTATATTTTCAGAGAGATAAATTACACTACTTACAAAAGTTATATTTATGATTTCATAAAGAACAATATTTAAAATGGAAAGTGTTAAATGGCTAGAAAATTTGGCCAGAATTTGGCTAGAAAATTAAAAAAAGCTATAATTTTTTTAATTTAAAATAAACTGATCTTTTTTCCATTTTTTAGTTAAAAAATATTAAAGTTAAAAGGGTAAAAATATTTTAAAAAAATAAAATAACATAAATAAAATATCATTCTGACCAAAAAGATTTTTCCATTAAAAATTATGATTTAAATTATGTCATTATATATTTTTCTTAATATTAGGTCTAATTATTAGACCTCGAGTGTATAATTTAATGCCTAAAAATTGTCAAGGATTCTTGCATTTTACGGAAAAGAATGTTTTCCCGTTATTGTGTTGTTTTTTTGGGGAGGATGAAGTATGAACGCATCGCTAACTTCACATTGAAAAGTCTTTTAACTCAACTCAATAATGCCTAGTCATTATCTCAACACTTCTGGAAATTGAGACTTGTTGTCCAGAAAATCGAGAAATAATTTATTTTTTGTATCTATTTTACTCTTGTTACAATTAAAATATTATTTATCATCTAATATATTTCTTAAAACATTAAATTTAATGAAGTCAAAGTATAATATAGTAATATTATCTCTATTGTTTCTTAAGGGGGTACCAAGTCAATAGTAGATAACTATTATTGGACCGAGTATTACTCTCTCTTCCCTAGTTACTTGTTCAATTATTTTTTACTTGTCCCTTTTTATTGGTTCATTTTGACAAATCAAGAAATGACAAAAAATTTTTTTACCTATTATAAGCTTAACTAATTAATTTTGAAAAATGTAAAACTTTTTGAAAATCTTAAATTTTTAATTCATTCACTTCATAATTAATAGGGTAAAATGGTAAAATCACTATATCAATAATTATTTTCTTAATAGATGTATCAATTTAAAAGTAAACAAGTAATTAGGAACAGAGAGAGTAATACTCAACTATTTAGCTAAACTTCAACTACAACAAAATATACTTTTAAATTTTCAAAATTGTTTATCGAAAGAAGCTATCATATCAAATTGTAAATTTTATTTTATGTAGAGGTGTAGGCAGGAGGGGGGGTCACTGGGTTCACGTGAACCCATGCTTCTCTCTTGAAATCATATATAGTAGCGTTATATTTTTAAAAAAAATATTAAATATAGATGTGTGAACCCACACTAGATATATTAAATAATGCAATGATGATTGAGTGCATCTCTTTGAGTGAGATTAGAAATTTGAATCTTACATCTATCTTGTTGTATTTTTCTTTCTAAAATTAGGTAGCACTTCTGTAAGTGGTAATTGATAGCATTTTATAAATAGAGCTTTAATCTTTCAAATTTTCAAGTTTATCACATTGGAAATTTCTAACTTTTTTAGCACTGTAATGGTTTTATATAATTAAACCAAATCTGCATATTAAAACCAATAATATTTGATGATATAACATACAATCAATGAGTTTAGTTTAGTTGATCTCAATACCTTCGACATAAAATATATTAATGATTTTTAGTGATAAAAACCTAAAATGTCAAATCGATCAAATTTATATCTTAGATTCACATTTTCGTAATAATGTGCCCATCATGTTAAACTCCTGGATACGCCTTTGAATTTATTTATATTTTATATTTAGTATTTTTTTAAAAAAATTATGATATCTCACATGTTACTTAGAACTTAGATGACTACAAGATTCAAGGGTATTTTGCATTATACATATCTAAGAATTAAAAACCTTTTATTATCTTCTTATACTTTGTTGTAATCAAATTAACATATATAAAATAAAATAAATTGAGTACTTTTTAATTACTCTTTTCATTTCAAAATATATGTTCAGTAAATTATATATTGTATTTATTGATTGTTGAATGAATGTGACTTTTGTTAAAGTGACACTTATTTTGATAGAGAGAAAATCCTAAAAACCCACATATTTTTCTTTTTAGGAATAAATAGTTTTTTCTTCTTTTAAATGGTGCATTCAAGCTCAAAACACCACTTATTTTGAAATGAAATGAGCGTTAGTCTAAAGTCAACAAGTTACTCCCTCTATCGCAGTTTATATGACTTATATTCGTTTTTAGTTGGTCTCAAAAAATTGACACATTTTTATATTAAGTAACAATTTAACTTTAAAATGTCCATTTATCCTTAATGAAGTGATTTATAGTCACACAAACATTTATCACTTATTTTAGAATACAAGTTTCAGAAGACTTTCTTTCTTTCTTAAACTTCATACCAAATCAAAGTAACTCATATAAAATTAGACGGAGAGAGTTATAATCAGGGGGGATTTTATGTATATATTTTGGGTCATCCGAACCCGTGGTCATTCGACTAAACTCGATATATTACTTCTATAATTATTAAAGAATATATTAAATTAAAACTTGTTGAACCCGTTTTCAAAATGGCTGGATGGTTCACTGGTACAATTGGAAGATATCAACACAAAGGTCGCAGGTTCGATCCCAGGCAGCCCCAATTCGCTTCAATTTATTTTTATTAACTAAAAACACATTTTTCATTTAAAAAAAAAAAAAAAAGCTAAATTCTTCTAAAAGTCAAAAACTTCAAAAATTTCTTCCCACTCACTTTTCAAGTTCCAAGTTCCAAGTAATTTTTATGGATTGCTCGCTTAGTTATTGTTATTATAAATTTTTTGATCTTATCTTTAAAGTAATGATGCACCCGTTTTCTTAAAATCCTGGATTCGCCTCTGGTTATAATTTCTTAGAAGCATAGTTGTCTATCCCATAATTAAGCACCTAAGTATGTATTCTTGTCATTTGCAATTATATATACTTCTATTAATGGATGGAATTTTCTCTTCTTTTCCTTTTTTTTTTTACAAAAATGGTGGGAAGGAAAGGGAAATCAAAGAATGGACTAGAAGATGAGGAATCGATCCTCAATAATAAAGTAAAAAATTTAAATATCCAACCAATTGAACTGTTATGATTTTTTGGAAAGGAATATATTCTACATCTTTACCCCTTTTGTCCTGGCCACTTCTATTGCAAACGTCAAAACTTTCATAAAAATTGAATTAGCAAACCAATGAAGTTAAAAATGATAAATAAAAATGAAAATCTATTTTAAAAATAAATGACAAGAAAAAGAGAACGAAAAAAATATATAACTGTACACCGAATGGAAAACAAAAGACACATACAACTCAGTGATAGGATCAAATAAAAGCAACCGATGCATCCAGAATAGGAAATCCTTTGCTGTTTTCACATAGCAAGACAATAGCTTTTCATATATTTTTGTCCAATCAAGATCTTGTTGAATTTAATGCCTACAAGTTGTCAATGATTCTTGTTTTTTATGGAAAAGAATGTGTGGTCGTCAGTCGTTACTTTATTGGTGCTTCTTTTGTAAGGATGAACACATCGCTATTTCACATTCAGATGTCTTGTAAATGTGATATTGTTTTCACATGATATCGCTTATTTTTTTATTATTACTCAACTATTTAGCTAAAATATCAAATTTTGATTAATTTTTTTTTAAAAAATATATTAGGAGAGTGTCAATAATATTCAGACGCTTTATTTATTGATTTCTCAATGAACATAATTTTCTTTAAATGGACACTAAGAAAACTACATCTTTTTCAAGTTATTTATTATGTACTGATTATTGAAAATACATTTTACTTTTTAGAAATGAATAGTTTTTGTATATGGTGCATCTAAACTAAAAACATCACTTACTTTGAAATGATGATAGTATTAGTGTGAAGTTAACAAGTTAATAATCTCTTCGAAGCAAAGTAGTTTATCCAATGATTAAGCTCCTAAGTAAGGGTATTCTTGTCTTACTAAAATGAAAAGGAACAAAAAAAGAAAAAGGAATACTCTCTTTTTGTTTTTACAAAATAAGTGGGAAGGAAAGGGAAATAGAAGAATAGATTCCAAGGTGGGGGGAATCGATAGTTACCAACAAAGTAAAAGTTAAGATAATTAACTAACTTAGCTATTAAGATTTTCGAAAAAGGGTATATCCTACAGCTTTACCCCTTTTGTCCTGGCTGCTTCTATAGCAAACGCCCAAACTAGCATAAAATTAGAAATAGCAAAGGAATGAAGTCTACTTCATACAATCATAAATATGGTATAATGCATTATCAGGCCCAGTACATACAAAAAACAAGATCACATCGTCCCTTAGAAAAATGATACTAGGAGTAATTTATCTTTGAGAAGTGAAAGATTTTTACTCTGAAAGATCACTATCATCCTCGCGATCATTGAGACTCCAAGATCCATCTTCTTGTTGAACCATTCCTTTATTTTGCACGATCCGCCAATACACTGGTACACCATATTCATTCTTCAATGCGTCTGCTTCCTTATTCACCAAAGCAATATCCCGATTTATTTCCAACTTGAACTCTCCTTCTGCTCCATGTGTTCCAGCAATTCCGTGCAGATAAACTTCTACACTATGATTATTTACATCTTTCTTCAAATACTCTGATTTTGTAGTATCAATTTTAAGTTCATACCCAACATGTTCATACACTCTCCAATCTGTTTCAGAGCCTTCTACCTGTCCACGGTCTGGCTTTTCCGGAACCTCATCAAGGGCATTGGTAATCCGCAAGATTTGAAGATTTTTCAAATTTTGATAAGCTTTCTTGAAATTGGCCTCTCCAGTTCGTGGGCTAGCAACTAAAAATGCAGTCACTGGAAACTCCTTATTGATTTGGTTGACAACTATGTCAACTGCGCATAGTGTGGCCAATGATGAACCAATACTGTGGCCGCTTAGAGTAATGCTAACTTTGTCTCCCTTGTATTGCTCCACCAATCGCTTAACTTCTTCAATAACCTGTTTGTTTCAAACAAAAGGGTCTCAAAAGTAGCTACAATCTATGGCTTATATCATGATATTTCTCTATTTAGTAAACAAATTATAAAAGTTGCAAGTATAGAACCTATAATTAAACAGAAATATGTGAATCTTAATAGATCAGTTGATTGAGTATTGAACTTTCACTTTTTTGTTAATAAGGATTCGAATCGTAATCTCCTCACTCATTTCTCCTTCCCCTACCCGTACCCTCATTTTATTGAAGAAAAAAAGAGAGAGAGAGAGATTTCTTACCTGGTCTCTGGCACTAGTTGTTCGATTGAATTTTGAAGCTTCGTTAAGAGAAGTATAAACTGAATAAAAACCTCTGTGTACAAGAATGTCATCAGTATTTTGTCCAAAGATTTTTGTGGGTGGGACCAAAAACCAGTCAGAATCATCATTCCATTCTGCAGGACACATGGTTCCTCTCCAAGCAATCAAAATATCCCTCCTTCCTAATGCAACTTTGCCCTCATCAGTGGCAACAGCAACAAACCCGATCCAATTTGATGATTTGATCTTTTCAGTTTTACTTGGTACATCTGAAGCTCCATAGATGTATTTTGTGACTTCATATTTGAATGGGTTGTTTTTGTCGAGCCCCACTCTTTTGAAGAAATTCTTTTTGGAGTATCGATTTGTCCCTAAATTCTTTGATGCTATTTCACTGTTGAATGAATCGCAGATGGCTTGAGGCATTTGGCCATAGTGAATAAGGTATCGTCGGAGATCGTAATCCAAAGGGTCAAGTAAGCCTTCCCAATTGTTTTTTCCATTCAAAATCTCCCATCTTTCTGCTATGCTGTTGTCTCTGTTTTCGATCCCCTTTTTGTTTTTCAAAAAATTCCTGATTTTGATACTTACAGCTTCCAATCCTTTGTTAATGCAGGCCATAGAAATACTGCAATAAATATGGAGTAATTAAAAGTGAAGTTCCGGTAGAGCAGTTCTCTTCCAAATTACGAAAGAACTAAGCAAAGAGGATCACTTTGGAAACAGAGAAAAAGCCAAAGTGATAACAAAAATAACTACTCCCTCCATTTCCACTATATTTAAGATTATAAGATTAAAAGATATTTTAATATATTATATATTTTTAGTTTAAAGTTATAAGATTCAAATTTAATTTTTGGAATTTTATATTAAATTTAAAATTAAAATCAAATAAATAAATTGAAACAAAGAAAATATTATGATTTAATTAATCAATTAGGGGCTTGAATAAAAAAAAGTACCATTCAGTATTTCTTTTGGTCCATTATAAATAAATAATTGTTTTATGTTGATTAATTTAAGAAAAGAGTCGTACTTTACTTTTTCCCAATATTTATTACTCCTATAATATAAAGAGACTGATAACACAAGGGTCACACACAAGTTGGTGGCGGCTTTTCGTGAATCAATCCTTTATTTATTTAAAGAAATAACATATATGCATCACTAATACTCTCTCGTTCATTTTTATTTAATATGTTGCGCTTTTTAAAAATTAATTTGACTAACATTCAAAGTTAAATTAGATTACACTAATTTGATATTTTAAATAAAAAAATTTAGATATTCAAAAATTATACGAAAAGTACTACTCCATCCGTCTCATTTTATATGACACCATTTTCTTTTTGGTCAGTCCCAAAAAGAATGTCACATTTCCTTATATGATAAGTATTTAAAGGTACAATTCCTCTTTTACTCTTGTTGGTCCCACTTAATTTTAAAGATAATACTCCAATACATTTATGAGGAGAGAGAAAAGTAAGTCTACTTTTTAAAGAGAAATTTGATAAACATTCAAAGTCTTCATTTATTTCCTAAACTCCGTGCCCGGTCAAATATTGTCACATAAAATGGGACGGAAGGAGTATAAATTACAATTTTTTACATATCAAATTGATGAAAAATACATCGTAGAATATTAATTAAAGTTTTAATAATTTGACTCTAAAAAAAAATCATAAAAATTAAAATGAACGAAAAAAGTACAAACATTAATTAACACACTCCATTTACTGTTAAAAGAGATATTTTATGTATTAATGTAGGGCATTTACTGTTAAAAGAGATATTTTATGTATTACTGTAGGGGTATTGTTCTTTGTCGAAGTTCTATTTTAAAACAATTCTTAATACATATTTGAGGGGAGGAATAAAATAGTGTTATCCAAAAACTGACATTCTGATATTTCGTTAATGCATCAGCTAAACGAAAAATACTTCTTTCTTTTTTAAAATAAGTGTCATCTTAACGAAAAAATTATCTTAACGAAAAAATTTCGAGGGAGTGACACTTTCTGGAAGTAACAAACAAAAGCTGTCTAGCAAGAACACAATGATTTTCTTAAAGCAAGCTTTATTGGTGTCCCCAAAAGTATAGCTCATACAGTTGATAGATTATCGATTTCCTTTTTACTTCAAAAGTTAGGAATATTTGTTTTTTTTTCAGTATGAGGATTTATGGATTGAATAAGTTCTATTTGAACATTTAACTAGACTATAGTTTTCCCTCACCTATAGGGGCTAATCAAATGTCTTGTTGAGCAATGAGACTTATACAAATCCTCATTTGTTTTAATTTTCTATCACGGACAAAAGAATAAAAAGAGCGGAAATATTTTTCACCTTTTTTTGTTTACTTGTTATATTTTTATGCTTTATTATCAATATAGGCTTCGATTTATTTTTTTAATATAAGAAGGATTAATAGTGTTTCCATCTACATAAAACCTACCAATTGACGATGAAGATGTTCAATCACTTGAACAAACTACACCTGTCAATTGACACATAGGCTTTGCTCGTTAATGAGAATAAAGAACAAAATTATGTAGACAACTAGACTTTGCCGTCCTTTCCCTAATGCTTTGCACTTTTCCTAATTCTAACTCCGTCTCTGCTCACTTTTGTGAAAGCTAAGTTTAGATTGGATATTTTGAAAAGGCCCAATAGTTTAAATTTGAGATAGATAGACCAATAGTTAAAAAGAGTTTCCCTTGAACTCGGCGGACCAAGTCTTGAAAGGCCAACTTTTATGTAGGACGTTGTGAACTATGTGGTCAGTGACATAAAAGATAATACGTCCTATATATCGGGTTATAAAATCTTATATGTAACAACTAATAACTTATTAACTTTGTCTAAGTGCTGAACAAGTTGGAGACCATATTTGTTCAATTAAATTAATTACACGTCAGCATATGCCCTACTAGGAGGAACCCCATATCAATGTGAAGTAATACGCCCATTTCCCATGTAAGAAACTTAGTCAGAGTTTGCATATTATTTAAAAATTTAATTTCAGACTTGAGATCTGAAGTTTCAAACTTATATTTTGGGTCTGAGGTTGGAATTTGCCAAGACTTGAGATCAGTCTAAATTCATTTTTATAAGTATCAGAAGGTAATTATTCCCTCCGTCCTATATTAGTTGATCATGTTACTTAATATATAAAATAATTGTTTTATATTAGATGTCCACTTTACAAAATCAAAAAAACATTTAATTAGTTTTTTTCCTTTACTACCCTTGCAATTAATTCTTTTTGAGAGTGTTAACATTTATTTGTGAAATTTTCAAGAAGTTTTTTAAGGGGTGAATCAGTAAAATTATTTTCTTATTTATGATTTCTTTATACGCATATAAAAAAATTGATCAACTAATATGAAATGGAGTAAGTAATTACTACTCTCTCTGTCCACTTTTAATTGTCATGGTTTCCTTTTTTTAGAGTCAAACTATAAGAACTTTGACTAACATTTTACGAGCATTTTTTCTTGATATGCAAAAAATTGCAACTTATAGTACTTCTCGTATAATTTTTTAATATCTAAATTTTTTGTTTAAAATGTCAAATTAATGTAATCTAATTTAACTTTAAAAATTAGTAAAATTAACTTTTAAAAAACACAACATAACAATTAAAAATAGACGGAGAGAATATTTAGGAACATCAAAATGGTTTGAGTGAAATAGTGGGCATCAAATTACACTGCCAACTTAGAACAGCCCATTAAAATAATATTGGGCCGTTAAAATATGCTACTATTTGAGAATCCATTTTGGGTCCTTTTAGTGTTACTATACAACCTCTCTTTGTTGGAAAAGGGTAAATCTAGGGTGTATTTGGTAGGGAGGAAAATGTTTTTAAGAAAATAAATATTTTTTTAAATTATTTTCTTGTGTTCGATAAATAAGCAAAAAATATTTTTTTAAAAGTATCTAACTATCTATATATAGTTTTTTTTTAAAATAGATATGTATATATAGTTTAGACAAATATGTATGAAAAATGAGTGTGAGAGTGTAGAGGGTTGGGATAGGGCTACGGAAGTGCAGGCAAAAATTAATGACGAGGTGTACTGAAAGGTGGGGAACACCATCAATGCGGAATGTTACTTGTGGAACTTATTTTCCGAAAAAATTTACTTTCTCACGTGCCTAATGCCTAAATAAAGACCTTTAAATGAAAAGAGTCTAAATTTTATACACTAGACTATGTAATATACTAATCGTTTAAAAAAATTGTTAATATATATACACATTATCAATATACGTAACTCAATTAATCTTAAATGAAAAAGGCAAAGACAGAAGACAGGGACAAAGCTTTTCATTTTCACGAGAATGATGAAATTGCAGTAACAATATTATGAGACAAGATTGCAGTAACAATATTATTAGACAAAATTGCAAAATCCTTCCAATTATAAGTGAAGCTAAATTTAGATATTGCTTTTTTTGGTTTTTGTTTTGAGATATTAGGAGTATGATTCAAGTGATTGATGAGTCCAAATCAGAGAAGGAAAGATTAGTGGGTGCCCTCAATCATACGAAATTAACTTAATTAGACCACAATGTCAATATATATATTTATTAATCATCAAATCAAAGTGTGCCCTCCCTTCTCTGCCTTTGCTTTGTACCACCAATCCTAATATCGAGCAACCGACCTCATTAATTATTAAGTACTATTTTCTTTGTTTCAAAATAAGATTTGTTTTATTAAAAAATAAATAATTATTATTTTTTATTTCATATTAAATGAATTTTTAAGATTTTTTTATTCTTCAAAATTTAAAATGGATGTTTTAATTTTTTTTTTTTTCATATTTGTGCTTTCATTTATTGAAGTTTTATATTTTCTAGGTGATAAATTACACTAAATAAAAAGTTATATTTATGATTTCATAAAGAGCAATAGTGGAAATTATGTCCTTGAATGTTTTTGTTAACATGTGTTTATTGCCTCAGAAATTCAGTTAATATAAAATAGAGAGTACATTATTTCCAGCATCTGCACAGCTCTCATGGCTGCTACGACCACTGGACGGCCTCCTTTCGAGGTTGTCCAGCCCGCCCCACCACCCCAAACCACCACATACGCCACCCTTTTCAATTCCAATACTATAAATCCTAAACAATCTGCCCTAATTTACTAAAAAACAATCGCAAAATCAATCGAAATAATTCATGGAGAACCTACTATCACGTTTTCAATGGAGGAAAGGCAAGACTTTATGATTGAAGAGGGATTGCATCAAGCAGTGGTGTTTAAATTATTCCATGGTGCGCCAGATTTGAAGGTATTAAGGTCAATTTTACCGAAACATCTTGGTACCAAGGGCAATTGTTTAATTGGCTTACTTGCTCCAAGACAAATTTTGTTGAGATTTGATCAATATGAAGATTATGTACTAGCTTTGTCTCACTCAGTTAATTATCTTCTCTACAATGGAGAGGAGCACCAATGTAGGGTTTTTCCATGGTCCATTGGATATAATCCTAAGGAGAAAACGACACTAGCTGTGGTTTGAATTTCTTTACCAAACTTATCTCCAGATTTGTTTGCAAAAAAGTCTTGTTGTCTATAGCATCGGCAGTTGGGAAACCAATAGCTATAGATAAAACTACTCAAATCAAGTCAAAACCTAGCACAGCTAGGGTCAAGGTTATACTTGATCTAATGGAAAAGCTTCCAAATCGTATAAAATTACAGTTTGTGGATGGAAAATCTGGTAAGTTGATCGAGGTTTTTCAGGAGATTATATATGATAATCTACCTTTGTATTGAAATTATTGTAAGCACCAAGGTCATGATGAAGATAGTTGTCTTTGATCTAAAAAAGAAATCAAAATAACAAACAAATTGATGATACCATTGAAGTTGCTACAAAAGGTACTATCAATAGTGAAAAGTATCAAGGTGATGCGAGAGAAATACTAAATGAAAAAAGAAAGGTTGTAGATGTCAATCAAAATAAAGCTACTTCGTTAGATCGGCAGTTGGTTGATGTCCCTTATGAGCAAAATCGTGCACACTCAATAGATGTTGTTACAAGTAATATTGGTGTTCAAACAACTACCGAAAACAAAGGGGGAACGCCAAGAGTTGGGGTTGATGCGCCGCGAGTTGGTTCAAGCAAAAAAATAATGGATTTAGGACACAAACTAATGGATACATCTGATGTTGAAGATGCTGAAAATTCTGGGCAACATGTTTTGCAAGTTGAAACCAAGAATGCAACTAAAAATTGAACACTGATTGCACACAAAAATTCAACTAGTAATCGGAGTCTTTCCCCGACTAGTCAAAATAATTCTCTATGTAGTGAAAAGGGTGCGACTGGAAATTTTTATGACAGTGAGAAGAGGCAAGATATTAGTAATGCCTCAAGAGATCTATTATGTTCGAATAACTTTGATGCTTTATTGAAGACTACTAGAAAGCAAGTAAAGATAACAGAGAATGACAACGATTTGATCCAAGAAAAACAGGTCTCACCATCTACTTTGAATAGAAAATTAAGTCCAGAAGCTCCTGTATTTGTGCCTAAATGGTGTTATTGCAAAGAAGAATGAGTCAAGGGCCTTAGTGTCAAATACAATTGATTTGGGCGAGGATTTTCTTGATGAAAATGAGGAAGACAATATGCTAGATTTTGGCGAAGATTCTCTTGATGAAGATGAGGAAGATATGTGGGACATGTGCTTTGATAGAATGGCTAGGGAAGGAGATATATCATCTAGGCAACAAAGAAGTGGAAGCAACAGAAGCAAAAAGAAGACACATGGAAGGCAACATAGTTGTGACGGTAAAATAACTGAGGAATTTGTTCAACTGAGGAATTTGTTCCAAGGCACCTACTGAAGCGACAGGCAAAGCAGAACCATTTGCTAGTATCAATAGGTTCAACAAGATCCAATAAATCCATAAAGAAAGTATGAATTATCAAGTGTTGTTGGATAGGTTTGAAGAAGAAGA
This sequence comes from Solanum acaule, assembly GCA_036250505.1. Classification (NCBI taxonomy): domain Eukaryota; kingdom Viridiplantae; phylum Streptophyta; class Magnoliopsida; order Solanales; family Solanaceae; genus Solanum; species Solanum acaule. The sequence goes on along the minus strand of JAJOOR010014213.1, from coordinate 3,406 downwards.
CGAGAGAAATACTTCAAGTTATTTTTGATGGGCAATCAATCTTTTTTAATTCATGCGTTTGCAATAGAAAGTTTGAGGCTGATAACTCAACTTTCTTCTTGATTGGCATATTTTTACATAATTTAAGCATCCCCATTTGTAATATCATCATGGAGTGTATTACAAACTCTGTAGTGACCAGAAAATATTTAGTTCTCTCTAGCTCTTATTTTCTTCATACTTGTTAGGTAGTAGACACTTCATTAGGATTAGTAAGGCAACGCCTAGCCCCGCTTGCACTTATCCCTATTGATATTTTGTATGTTTAATAAAAGGCCACTAGACACTGTCTAGTGATAAATTTGCGGAAAAAAAATTTCTCAAGAAACATCTAATAAATATAAATAAGTTGATAAACTACCATACTACTTAATACAAGTTATTTTTATTTATTATATTTCTTAATAGGCGTGACATGGGCTAAAACAACATTTAATGAAGACAATGAATATAACAATTCAATTAAACTTCTCTTTTAATCTATAACGAGATGATTTACAGATCCACATAAATATTTATAATTTATAAATTTTACGGGATAAAAAAATTTCTTTCATTCTTAAACTTCATGCTCATTAATCATCATACATAGATTTTGAAGCGAAAAAAAAATATCTTCTTTTTCAATTTTTTATTTTGGGAGGGTGGGGGTCGCTTATAATTAGTATTGAATAGATGGTGTTATAGCAAATGGGCCTTGCAGGGTCAAGTTGTGATCAAAACATCTATCCGATCGAAACGATCTTTCTGAGTTCATCAATTATTTTTTAGTAGTAGTTCATATGTCAAGTGCTTGGTAAAAGATTCATTGTCCTATCAAATTAAATTAAACGACATCTTTAATTTGATCCACATAAAATTCTTGATGAGAGTCCCTAATTAAGACTTAACCTCCTCCATCAAATATTATTAGTTTTTAGAAAAATGTAGACTTGATGCTTCTATAATTCAGTCAAGAATCTAGGAGAACGGCTTTCTTATCCGAGAAATTAGACAGACGTCGTTTGGATATGAATTTGATGATATTTGAATAAAAAGAATATTTGAAGTACAATTAAAATTTAGAGTTATGTTTGAAATATGTATTTTGCATGAAAAAATATTAAAATTTTATGAATCAATAAATTTTTTTACTAAAAAATGGTTAGATCAACTCCAAAATCAAAACTAAATATTAAATTTTGAGAACACACTCTTTGAGCAAAATTTTGAATAGTTCACTTATTTTAAACTATCTAAAAAGTCTTAACAATTCACTTAATATGAAATAGAGTATCAGGTAGGTCTATTTCCAAGGAAATGTAGCTAGGTGGAATCCCGGGGAGTGGGGGTGGGGATTGTTGTGTTTAATATGAGCATGTGATATGGTGGCCCCCAATAAAACATGAAAATAATAGTAGTAGTGGACTGGTAGCAGAAAGAAACAAGCTAGTTGATGTTGGAGAAAGTGAAAAAATGCAAGTTTAATTTGAGAAAGTTGATGCATGCAGAAAAATATTTGGAAAGTATTATAAGGTCTTCCTCTGCATTTATTGTTTACATGGCCATGCATTATTCTATCTACTTTGTGTCATTTTCTGAAATCCCCCTTTGCTTTACGACATGTGCAATCTCTCATCTATTAAGCAAAATATTTGTTTCTTGTTCATATAGGTTGATGAATTTAGATATTTCTTCTGTTTCAAAATAAGTATAGCTTTAATTTAAGCTACTCTTGGTATTAAAAAGAAATGATTCTTTACTAGTATATAAGTATAGTTAAAAATCATTACTATTTTTATAAATGTATAAAAGTGGAGGAGCCACCCTGCATTTATTCACATATATATATTCTCACCGCATTCTTTTCTTCATGTTTCACACTTAAATTCACCGCCCGCTTCTTTCACAGTTTTCAATCCCAAGTGATCACCAGTTATTCATTAAAATTCTAAACCAGCGGAATTTTGTTTCTTTTCAATTTTACTATTACAGTTTTTATGTTTTGTTTGTCTTTCAGGCCCCGTTAAGGGAAAATTACATAATTAGACATACTTAAGTATCATATATACATATTTTATCTATAGTTTGAAAATATTACTCATAATACCATTTTTTAATAATTAAACCATATATTTTAAAAAGTTAAATCATATACACAAATCCTTTTAATATGATATTAAATAATTATCTTAAAATTCAAACTCATTAATTAAAGGTAAGTTGTTTCCTAAACTTCTATGTCACAAATTCTTTAAATATGGTATTAAATAAATGTTGTAAATTAATTAAGGAAATAAGTTAAAATATTTATTTCAAAAATATTAAATCATGTATCTTGATCTTTTAAACCTGATAGATACATGTATTTGATGGGTTGTGATACATGTATTCCATAGTAAAAAATGGTATAAAAAATAATATAAAAACTATCGAAATTCCTAATAAGTGGGATCTAAACTAATAGAATTTAAATAGTTTGCCTGTCTATTAATCTGTTCATAAAGAGAATATCAAAATTGTTTCTTGCCAATTCGAGTCCTGGCCCATTATTATTTGTACATTAGATATTCCAATTGCAAATCTTTACTAGTTACATCGTATTAGATTCTATAGTAGTTGACGATGTTAATACTGACCATTTGTTGTAGTGATTTGTTATATCATCCTATCAAATCAGTCAGATTTAGCCTCAATATATTGATTACCCCAACTATGAGGCCATATATAGCTTATACTTCCATCATTATGTTAAATAGTTCACTTTTATTAATTTTAACCGCACACTTTAAATAACTGAAAGTTAAATATGCATAATCAAATAGTATTGAAATTAAAATTGAAAATATGCAATAATACATAAATTAAATTGCTATTTTCCCAAAAAAAATAAAATGAAACGAGAGAGTATATATATCATAAGCTAGAGCCTAGAGGCAAATGATCAATAACAAATGAATTAATTACAAAGATAACTCTCTCAATGATTAGCATAAGTATAGATTTTTCTCCAGATAATTTGAAGAAACGTACTGTTTTTTTCATCCTTTTTTTGCTTTATTAGTGACTTAAATTCACAATTTCGAAATTAAAAATAAAAGACAATAAATATATATACCTATCTATATTGGCTCAAGTTTTTCAAAGTGGCGTATTAGAAAGAGATAACTGTCTACCCCTTTATTTTGTGTTACTCTGGCCTTCACTAAGTCGTAAAGTTCATTTCTTACAACATTAATTTGGTTTCTTTTTACCAATATCTTTTTACTTTAATTAGTTCACTATCATTCATAGATATAACACCAGCTAAATCAATATTTATGATGGACGTAATTCTTATAGAATTAGAAGGGAAAATGTCACAAATGACCTTTTGTTTTAAATATAT
>JAJOOR010014212.1:0-30488 GCA_036250505.1 Solanum acaule | reverse complement strand
CTCTAAAAAGGCATGATGCATGGTTTCCAACTAAATGTCCTTTTAAAAGCATGTTTTTGCATGGTTATCATACTTAGTGCATTCTTGTACTAACACCATTCTTCTTCATCTTTTTACACCAAGTGTAGGTTGTGGTGGCTATAGGACCTTTCCTAGAAGTGATGAGCTTGGCTTACTATTCCCAAGTTCGGGTGTGTCCTTAAAGATTCAAGGACCTTTTATGTTAAAGAGTTTCCTTAAGTTTAATGTACTAGATAATAGTTTCTTTGTATTATAAGGGTTGTGTCCCTCTTCTGTTGTAGTCGTGTCTTAAGATGGCTACCTTGAGACATAGTATTTCGATTTTGTATTAAAGGTTTAAATGAGGTGACTTTTTAAGTCTTGTGTTATATTATGAAAGTTTTAAATGTTCCGCTGTTTTGCTATGATAAATGCTATGACGAATGATAAGGTCTTGTATAAGACCTCCGAGAGTTCGAATACACCGGTAACGACTAGGGGGTGCTATCGGGTCATTACAAAATGAAATCACATTTAAACTACAAATAGACTATCAGCAAGCAAGACCCAACAACTAATCTAACCCATATTCACAAAATCACACCCCAAGAATTGGGATTTTAGCTACGCATGTAAAAGAGATAAAGACGTATACCAATATCAATTTCCATCAATAGGTATGCAAGATTAAGTCTTAAAACATGCCAAGAGTGGAGAATCCAATAGACCGAAGTCCAATTCCTTGAATTTAAAACCCTTTGAAAGCTCCAAGTTCTTCAAAACCCTATCCAAAACTTAGGGAGAATATCTCTAAAAGCTCTGTCTAAAACTTAATAATCTAAAAACTAGATAATATAAAGTAAAATTCGCTTCTAAGAATAAAAACTGAACTAGTATTTATAGTTTTTAGAACATGTGCTCCGAAAGATCTTTCGGCGACATTAGTGGGAATCGCCGATGCATTCGACGATCCGGCCTTTTGGTCTACTTCGTCGCCTTTCATCAGTTGCCTTCAGCATCATTGTGTCTTGGATAATTGGGTGATGCAGCACTGCTTCGCGGAGTCACTCAGTGATACGCTGACTGCTTTTTTTCACCGCCGATTTGCTCATTTCCTTTGGGGCTCAGCACACTAGAACAAAAGGTGAATATGCGTTCTATTGGAGATTCACCGAATGGGTTCGGCGATTCGCAGATCTTCATTTCTTCGTTCTTTTAGATTCTTTTGCTCCTTTTTGCTCAATAATGTCCATGCTTTCCCTCAACTTTCAAATACCTGAAATTTAAAGGTTTTCATCAACTATGGAGATAAAACATGCATTTGAGGACACTAATTTCATCAAAATATAGCCCTAAATGAGTCCAAATCGTGGACTCATCATTAGTCTACTTACCTGAGGCAAACCGGCATATAACTTAAGTGGATCCACTAGCTAGACCTATGTGGGAACATAGTTAAGGGACAAGGAGATTGATACTAGATACCCCACCTCAACTCACGTGAGGGCATCCATCTCAAGAGATTGCTATCTAGAAACCCCGCCTCAAGTCACGTGAGGGCTTCCATCTCATTCAATATCCTCTCGGTGCTTAGCCTACAATCCCATAGAGTATTTTAACATTCGTTACATTAAGGGATAAGAGATTATTACTAGACACCCCACCTCAACTCACGTGAGCGCATCCATCTCAACCCAACATTCATTCCTTGGATAGCTCATAGATTTAAAGATGAGAATAGCCTTTCATCTAAGAATCACATTATCATTCATTAGTGCAAGATCGATATTATCCTTTCAATCAACACATCTTTAGCATTCAATAAAGTACAATTGAGAATAGCCTTTCAATAGACTCAACATTCATTAACATTATCATTAAAATCATTCATTCATTCATGAAAAGGCTATCAACATTAGATCTACCAATTCAAGACATTATGACATTAAGTCAAGATATACTCATCATATAAGAAAGGATGCCTAAGCCTACCAATTCAAAAGATCTCATTCAACATTAAATTATAGAAACCTTCACATTCCATCATCAACATTCATGAGTGTTAATAGAGAGATAATATTCAATCCTAACACAATTAGCTTCTAGACAATATCATAATTTATTCATTGAGATCCGACACATGCTTCACATCGCATTCATATATAAAACATCATGATAACACTTCAATTCCTCACACTATGCCTTGAAGGACATGATCACAATGTACATAGTAAGTAAACACCTCCACCTTTCAAGTGGATCAACAATTCAAGAACAATTCTTCATTAACATGAAATTAGGTTAAACTGGCCCTTTCAAGGCTATGATCACAAATCCTCAATTCATCAACAATTCACCATAATTAGACATAGATAATGATACAAATCAATAATCTATATCAATCTACACATAAATCCATCATCATTCATTCATAATCAATAGACCCACTTCACAAGTCACAATTTAGAAATTGAGAGAAATCATGGGTTCATAGTGTAAAATCATTTTAAATCATCAATTAAACATCAATATAATCATAGTTTATCATTTTAAAATGTTTGATGCAAGAACCCATGAGATTGAGTAAAACCTACAGGTGTTCATGAACTTGAAATCACTTTGAAACTTCTTTGAAATTGACGCTAGGGTGAAAGCTAACCCTAGATGAAGAATCACCACACCTTATACTTGAATAATCCCACGAAATTGAAGAAGAAACACCTTGAAATCCCCAACCCTAGCTTGATCTTGACCTTGATCTCCAATGGAGTTTCTAGAGAGAACTCTTTCGGAAGGAAGGGTTTTAATTTAAGAGATGAAATCTAAATGAGGGTTTGAATGTTTAAATAGTCTTAAAATACCTTAAAACACTTAAAATAATTATCCATATATTAATTAGGACTTGGGGTGAATTTACCAATTAACCCCAAATTTGGTCGAGAATGCATCAGAAAAACAATGCACATTCACGCCCTGGACTCACGGATCGCGAGTCCATTCAGGGACCATGCTGCTAGTCCGTGGTCTGGGGCTGCGAGTTGGTTTTAGGCATCTTGACCTATGGAGGCCATCCACGGGGAGTGGATGGATCTACGGGGAGTGAACCCCATCCGTAGGTCACCAAGTTTTAGCCAACTTGATGGTTTCCTTGGGGTCTTGGGGTTTAGACTTACGGTCCTCCTCAAGGACCCTTACGGTGGTCCTTGGGGAGTTTTACCTTGATGCCTAACCCCTAAACACCTCAACCATGGCTTAGGACAACATTAAACAATATTAAAACTCATGACGAACACAACCGCACACACATTAATCTCTAGTTTCACTAGTTCATTTTTAGGGTCGTTACAATAGCATTGCCTACTCCGACCCCTGGGCCTTCAGGTACATCTAGTACTGTCCCTTCTGATACTCCCAGTTCCTCTTCTGCACCATTGCCTCCCATATCTGGTACTGCTAATGCTGCTGCCTCCCGGCCCCTGCTCACTCAGGCTGCATTACAACGGATGGGAAGCTAGCCCATTCTGTCGATCGTCGTGCTGCCAGACTTGAGGCCTCTATTCCGAGCATGATTCAGACAACCCTCGCTGATGCTGTGACACCTTTGAGTGCTACCATTGATGTCCTTGCGGCTAAGATAACGGTGTGCGAGCGTGGCCAAGGGGCCACTAAGAAGGTGGCGGTTCTAAAGGCCACTATTACTGTGCTGAGGAGAGATGTGGACCAGCAAAAGTCCACCGACATATCTATGATTTTAGGGATAGTGGAGATCCCAAATGTGCCAATTCAGCCAGATATGCCTCCAGCTACCACCAGAGAAGATGTTCTATTTAAGAAGGTAGATGATCCCGAGTCTGAGGCTGATACGGATGTGGAGATGCTTGAGGTTGTTGAGGAGGCTTCTTATGATGGCCTTACGGAGACTGAGGAGGCCATGGTCAATGCAGTTGTGCAGACACACTTTTGGCAGCCTCTAGTGGACCTACTACTTCTGAGGTGACTCGAACCATTGATGCCCAAGTTCAGAGTACCATACCAGGCACTGATGCCCCGACAGATGGAGCGACTGTTTAGACAGGATTTCTCTTTACCTCCCTCTCTGTTTTCTTTTATTGACTTTTGGATATTTTTTTGCATTTGAGGACAAATTGCTTTTGTTTGTTATGGGGTGAGGTATTCCCATACTCTCCTCTTGTGATTGATGATGTTTTTGTTTTATACTGCTTTCGTGGATATTTGATCTTGTGGCTTCTTGTTTTAATTATTAATGATTTTTGGACCCTTCCAAAAAAATTTGTGCCACCTCTTAATCGTGTTTGAATGTAGATGTTCTCTTGCAAATTTGAGTATCGGTCTTGATCAATATCGATGAATTGAATAGTGCTGATAATCGAACACAAATGAATGTGCAGCTACGATGAGGCCAAATGAAGTTGCATAGGCAATATGTGAACTTTTTGCATCTCGTTGTGACTAACCGGTTATCAAATTGAGTCTCTTGTAATGAGCATTGCACACTAGCGAAAGTGTGGAGTCTTGTTTGACTTTGGTGTCAATTTCTTGTGTGATGAGCTTATCGTGAACCATGTGTGATGACACCTAGAATTTTCCACAGTTGGTTCGGTTGACCAACTGATGTGAGCTCTTGAAATGATCTTAGGCAAAAAAATTTAAAGAGTGAAACAATTTGACATTATACCTCTTTTGTGGCCTACCTTATGAGTGTGTGATCTTTGTTTGAGCACCCTTTGAACCTTACCCTTTTTCTTGGAAGAAACTTGATGCAATTGTGACCTTTTTGTATCCCTTCACCCTTAATCCCCATGAGATGTGGTTGGTATGAATAGCCAACTTAGGCCAAAAGCCTAAGTTGGGGTGTGGTGAAAAGAGAAGGTAAATCAATAAATGAAAAACAATCCCCTTTGACCCATGGTTTTGAGAAATATGGAAACCCTCCATATATATATAAAAAAAAAGAACAAGAAAAGAAAATAAAAAGAATGAATTTTTTTGAAATAACATTGTGAAAATGCAAAAGAAATGGGGTGACCAATAGTCCTCGGAAAGTGAATAATGGGGTGACTTTTGAGCATGAATGAGAATGATAAAGAAAAGGGAGGAAAGTGTTGTTCATACCACATTTCATGAGGATAGAAGCTACTGATCCTAAATGACCATACCTTTACACTCAGCCCCATTATAAGCCTTGAAAAGACCTTTTTGATCTTGAGTGAGCTGAAACAAGTGTTGATTGGAAAATAAAGGCAAACCTATAGGTGAAATCATGTATTGTGTTCATCTTTGTGAGTGTGAGTGTTGATTGTGATTCTGGAGCTATAAATTGTTGAACCATTGTGTATGAATATGGAATCATCCTTTGTGTGAGGGCATTTGAGTACCTTTATTGAGCTTGAACTTGCATTTGAAGCAAGTATTGTGAACTTGAGAATCTTTGATAATGGTGAGTCACAACTTGAATCTTTGAGTGCACAATTGATCCTTGCATGAGTAAGTTGAGTCTTGTTGTGTGCATTCATGATTGAGTTTTGTGTAGCACTGTTTGAGGCATCCTTTTTGAACTGCTGAACTTGAGTTTTACTTGAGGACAAGCAAAAGTTTAAGTTGGGTGTTGATGAGTCCACGATTTGGACTCATTTGGGGATTTATTTGGATAGATTTAGTGTCCTCAAATGCTTATTTTGTGCTAATAACTGATGTAAAATCCTTGATTTCCAAGTATTTGGATTGAGGAACAAAGCATGGACGCTAACTTGCAAAAAGGAACAAAGCGAGCTAAAAGAGCGAAGAAATAAAGGCCTGGCGATCGCCAAGTCCCTTTGGCGAGTCGCCGAATGGTCATTACCTCGCCTAAAGTTCCAGTGTGCCAAGCCCTGAAGGGGAAAATCAATTTGGCTAGAGAAAGGAACAGTCGGCGTGTCGCCGAGTGGTCCCGCAATGCAGTGTTAGATCGCCCAAAGTTATAGAACTTGAGGATGATGAAGGCAAAGGCAAGAAGGCGACGGAATTGACCAAAGGGCGGATCGCCGAGCTGTTCGGTGAGACCGACTTACTGTGCCGAATGGTCCTTTGTAGCATATTTTTGTCAACTATAAATACATTTTCAAACATTAATCTTAGGACCTTTTGTCATAATCTTAGAATCAATTTTTAGAATTTCAGTTTTGAACTCTGAGTTTTGAGACTAAACCTTCCTTAGCTTTGAAGAATTGAAGCTTTCCATTTTTGAGAAATAGGAAGTGGGTCTTTGAGATTCTTCAACTTGGACATTCGAAAGACGAAATTAATCGTACCCAGTTGATGGAAACACAATTTGGTAACGATTTCTATCTTTTTATGATGTCTAGCTAAAACACCAATTCTTGGGGTGTGATTATGTGATTATTGATATACCATGAGTTTACGGTATTTTTAATACATTTCACTTAAGAGTTGTGTGTGTCTAGGGCCATTTTGTATTTGAATTAATGTGTTTGTGTGGTAATTGCAGGAAATAGGCTTGGATGAGGTTGAGAAAGATAGCAGCTGAAATTTTGCGGAAGGAACCACCTACGGAAGTGACCTACGGATCGTAGGTCCACTCACGCTCCGTAGGTGGGTAGCGTAGATGGAGCCTCAGGAAAGTCTTGACCAAGTGTGGAAGTACGGAAGTCATTGACGGAGCGTAGGTCGACCCATGGGCCGTCCTGCACATCTGTTGTTTGTATCACAGATTTTGAGTTCCAGTACCTGAGGAAAAGTTCTAAGTGTGGAGCCACAGAAGGGGACCCACAGACTGTAGGTCAACCTACGGTCTGTACTACACGTTCGTCGTTTGCATCTGAAAGTTAAAGGTTCCAACCTCTGTGGAAAGGTTCTAAGTCTTGGGCTACGGAAGGGACCTATGGACCGTAGGTCGATCCACGGTCCATAGGTCAGTCTCGTCGATTAAAGTCGCATCCAGCAGTTTTATTTCCTTATTTCGTTTCCTTTTTGTTTAGGACAATGTTTGCTATAAATAGGGTATGTAAACCTCATTTTTGGGGGCTAGACACAATAGTATTATTTTAGTTCTTGGTATTTCCGTGGGAATTAACTTGCAAATTCTAGCAATTTGATTTCCTAATTTCGGTTTATAAAGATTCTTTCTTTGAATTTCAATCGGAGATTACGGGTTTCTTCTACTCATTACGTAAGTTCATGAATTCTTCTTCTAAAAATATGAATTGTGCTCTTGCTAGTATGGGTTACTACATCCACAACTAGGGTTGTGGGAACCATGAGCGATTAACAAAAGTATGAATAGTAACTATGTAATTCTTGAATAGAGTTTTTGCATGCATTGATAATTCTTTCGTTTAGAAGTCTTTTTAATGGTGGCCAACGTTAGAACTCGCCTTGTTGCTACTTGCCGGACCAAGGTAGTTAATAAGAAAATAATTATCAACATAGATTTAGTGTGATACTATTTAATAGTCTAATGTCAATTGGTGCGAGGGTGAAAACTAAGTCATACATTGATGTGATGTCTAATATGAGGTAAAGGTAAGAGTTAGTAAATTATACATACGAAGCTGGACCAAGGTATGTGATGAAATTCTCTATTTGGTGGATCAAGCACTTAGGGATACATAACTTACCACTTTGCATGTGATACACTAGGAAAGGATTACTATTACTAGGATTACCGCATTATGAGCTTTTGGGAAACACATACACCCTAGTTTCTTTCTCTCATTGATAACAACTAAAGCTCGAATCTTGTTCACTTGCTCTCTAAACAACAATCAATTATTTGTTACACAAACCCCCCCCCCCCTTTACTTACTTGTCTCGGAAATACGTTGACTAAATGAATATAATCGTAAGTTAAAGTTAAGTCAAAACCATATTCCTCGTGGGATCGACGCCAACCTACAAGTTGGGTTCTTTACTTTATAACAATCGCTTATACTTCTTAAGGGAGGTGTAATTTGAGTGTATCAAATTTTGGCGCCGCTGCCGGGGAATAAGGCTTTTAGATTAAGTTTAACTACATTATTGAACTTTAGTCAATTATTTCCTAATTTTATGGTTTCTTTTGTTTTTTTTTCTTCAGGTTTCTGCTCTAGTGTATGCCAAGTACACGGAGTCGAGGAAAACCACTAACCCCATACGATCCAGAGTTGAGAAAAACTTTGAGAAAGATGAATAATCAAGGGGTCCGTGATCACCCAGTCATAGAGGAGCCTGAGGACCAAGTGAATAATGAGAATGTTCAGGTTCAGGGTGATAATATACTTGGAGATGCATTGAGGGTGAAAGCTCCACCTGAACCAAGACTGCGTGATAATTATAGGGTCGAATTCAACACTGTCGAATCTGAAGGACCCATTGTTCTCCCTCATCTACCTCCAGGACATACATTTGTGGTGACTAGCAGTTTGACGTAGATGCTTACAACGAGGGCTTTTTTTTGGTATGGCTTCAAAAGATCTGTATGGGCACATGGCCAAGATGAGGAGTGTTTGTAAGAGTTGTATGGGGCGACCAGAGTTGGATATGAATGTTATAGGGTTAAGAGTCTTCCCTCTATAATTGACCGCTGATGTTGTTGTATGGTTTTCTGAGCTTCTGTACAACTCAATTCATACATGGGACCAATTGCACAGGGTGTTATGGCCAAGTACTTTCCGTTGTCAAAGAAGCTGAACCATAAAGATATACTCAACAACTTCGTGGTACTACCTGGAGAGTCTATGAGTAGTTTGTGGGACAGGTTCATTGCATTTATTAGAAGTGTTCCGAACCACCGCATTGATGATGAGTCACTAAATGAGTATTTCTACAGAGGTCAAGATGACAATGGTAAGGCTGTGCTTGATACTATTGCATGAGGATCATATGGTGAGTGCCTTTTTGAGGAGATCACTGAGAAACTAGAGAAGATTTCTCAAAACAATAAAACATGGAGCACTCGAAAGTCAGACACTAGAAGAAGCACTTTTGCAGTTTAATCTGCACCTAGTCAATATGCCGATGACATTCGTGAGGAGATGGCTCAGATGAGGACAGAACTTGGGTTGGTGTGGAAGCATGTTAGCGAAGTTGCAGAAAAGGTAAATGCGGTGAATTATTTTACTAGGACTCTACCACCACTGGTAGAGGAATGTTACTATAAGGAGGATGCTTACTTGGTGAATGATCAGACGGGAGGTTTCCGAGCCAACGCCCAAGGTTCTAATTCAGATAATTGGCGCCAGGGTCAAGGAAACCAAGGTCAGAACTATGGTAATTACAATCGAGAGGGTCAACATGTCCGGGATGGGAACTACAATCGCGACAACAACTACAACCGAAACAATTATGGCAACAGAAACGATAGAGTTGGGCCTTATGTCCCTCCACATAATCAGGAATATGGCAATAGGGAAGCTAGGGGTAGTATGTCACGAATTGAGGATATGATGCAGAAGATGATGAAGAGGTTTGATTCGACTAATGATAATGTGAAGGAGATGCGAAACAACTTGTCTGGAATCGGTTAAAAAGTTGATGCCCATGCAGTGTCGATCAAGCAACTTGAGCAGCAGATGAATCATTTGTCCACTATAGCCAATCCACGTCAGCCTAGCACACTTCCTAGCAACACCATCCAAAATCTAAAGAATGATGGGCATTGTATGGCGGTCACTACTCAAGGGGGTAAGCAGACCATTGATCCACCTATGTCATCTGAGGTTGAAATTGTAGTTGAGAAAGATGATGATGAGATTGAGGTTACTGTAGAGTCCAAGAATGCTACAAAGAAGGAAGCAGAGGTAACCCAAAAAGTTGTCTCCATGCCTAGACCTCCATCTCAATTCCCACAGAGGTTGGTGAAGAAGAATGAAGAAGGGAAATACCGCAGGTTTATCGCTATGTTGAAACAACTTATCATCAATGTTCCGTTGATAAAGGCTTTGGAGCAAATGTCTGGGTATGTAAAGTTTATGAAAGATTTAGTGACAAAGAAGAGGGCCGTGAGTTTTGAAGATGATGATAGGTTGCAACATTGTAGTGTTATTGCTACGAGGTCACTTGTGCAAAAGAAGGAGGATCCTGGTGCGTTCACTATTCGATGTACCATCGGGTTGTTGTATTTTGCTAAGGCGTTGTGTGATTTGGGTGCTAGAATTAATCTGATGCCATTGTCTATTTACAAGAAGTTGGGTTTAGGGGATCTAAAACCGACTGCAATGCGATTACTCATGGCCGATAGAACTGTGAAGAGGCCCATTGGTGTTCTCTAAGATGTGCTTGTCAAAGTGGAGTCATTTATTTTTCCAGCGGATTTTGTGATACTTGACTGTGAGGTTGATTTTGAGGTCCCCATCATCCTAGGGAGACCATTTGTTGCTACCGGGTGCGCCTTGGTCGATATGGAGAAAGGGAAGAAGATGAAGTTTCTATTGAATAATGAAGAGGTAACTTTCAATATCTATAGTTCCATTAAACAGAAGAGTGATCTCAAGTCAGTGTCTGTGGTGAATCATATTGTGGGTCAAGGTTCTGATGTGTCTATTGAAGAGCGGTTGGGTATTGATGCACTTCCAGCGGTTATGATGAATTTTGAGGGCCATGGTATTGAAGACTATGATGAGTTGGTTGCCGCACTTGATAGGTTCGAATTATGTTCCAAACCGAAGAAATTAGAGTTAGCTATGAAGAATCGCGACTCTCCACCCGCAAAACCGTCTATTGAAGAGGCTCCAAAATTGGAGTTTAAGGCTCTACCGTCACATTTGAGGTATGTATTATTGGGGATAGATGGTACTTTATCGGTCATCATTGCGGCCGATTTTAATGTGGAACAAGTTGAGGCTTTGGTTTCTGTGTTGAAGAGGTTCAAGAGGGCTATTGGGTGGACTATTGCGGACATTATTGGGATTCCTCCTGGCATTTGTTCTCATAAACAACTCATGCTGGATCACAAGCCTAGTATTGAGCACCAAAGGCGATTAAATATGCCTATCCAAGAGGTAGTGAAAAAGGAGATCATCAAGTGGTTGGATGTTGGAGTCATTTATCCCATTGCAGATAGTAGTTAGGTTTGTCATGTTTAGTGTGTGCCCAAGAAAGGTGGGATGACTGTGGTACCTAATGCAAGAAACGAGCTTGTTCCGATGTGGCTCGTGACTGGATGGAGAGTATGCATGGACTACTGGAAATTGAATGCTTGGATAGAAAATGACCACTTCCCTATGTCGTTCATGGATCAGATGTTGGACCGCCTTGCTAGTAAGGGTTGGTATTGCTTTCTTGACGGTTATTCCGGCTACAATCAGATCTTCGTAGCTCCGGAAGACCAAGAGAATACCACATTCACTTGCCCTTATGGGACTTTCGCCTTCAAACGGATGCCATTTGGGTTGTGTAATGCTCCAGCGACCTTCCAACATTGCATGATGTCGATATTTTCTTATATGATGGAGGACATTATTGAGGTATTTATGGATGATTTCTCTGTGGTAGGTGACTCATTTGATGGTTATTTATATCATTTGGCCGAGGTACTTAAACGGTGTGAAAAGTGCAATCTTGTGCTCAATTGGGAAAAGTGTCACTTCATGGTGAAAGAAGGGATAGTTCTGGGTCATCGGATTTCTGAGAAAGGTATTGAGGTTGATAGAGCAAAAGTTGAGGTAATAGGAAAACTTCCACCACCTATCTTTGTTAAAGGTGTTAGAAGTTTTCTTTGGCATGCAGATTTCTATAGGAGGCTCATTAAGGATTTCGCTAAGATTGCACACCCATTGTGCAAATTGCTCGAAAAGGAGTGTAAGTTTGAGTTTGATTATGCTTGTCTGAGAGCATTTGGAGAGTTGAAGGAAAAGTTATTTTCTGCACCTATCATTATTTCATCGTATTGGGGGGAACTGTTCGAAGTAATGTGTTATGCGAGTGGAGTAGAGCTTGGTGTGGTATTAGGACAGAGGCGAGAGAAGATTCTTCATCCTATTTACTATGCAAGCAAAGCTCTAAATATGGCTCAAAAGAACTATACAGTGACTGAACATGAACTCCTTGTTGTGGTTTCCGCATTCGAGAAATTTTGATCCTACTTGCTTGGTACTAAGGTCAGAGTGCATACAGACCATTCTGCATTGAGGTATTTGATAGCTAAGAATGATGCAAAACTGAGGTTGATTAGATGGGTATTATTGTTGCAGGAGTTTGATTTTGGGGTGAAAGACAAAAAGGGGACAAAGAATCAAGTTGCAGATCATTTGTCCAGATTAGAGGAGGAAGCTATGCTCAATCTAGGAGATGGGGCTGAAATTAATGATGTGTTTCCAGATGAACAGGTATTGGCGGCTTCTCATGATCTTCTTCCTTTGTTCGCAGACTTTGCTAACTACTTGGCAAGTGATCTGGTTCCATCGGATTTGTCTTTTCACCAAAGGAAAAAGTTTATGCATGATGTGAAGAAGTTCTTTTGGGATGAACCTTATTTGTTCCGTATTTGTGTTGATGGGATTATTCGTCGTTGTGTGCCCGAGGTTGAGATGATGAGTATACTAGAGGCGTGTCATTTTTCGTCTGTTGGTGGGCATCATAGTGGTATTCGGACTGCGCATAAATTTTTTTGCAGTTTGGGTATTATTGGCCTACCATCCACTAAGATGCTCATGATTTCGCCAAGTCTTGTGATTGTTGCCAAAGAAAAGGAGGAATTTCAAAGAGACAAGAGCTACCTATGAATCCGATTTTGGTGATTAAGTTGTTTGATGTTAGGAAATTGATTTTATGGGTCCATGTGTGAGCTCACATAGTATGGAGTATATTCTTGTTGCGGTTGATTATGTGTCAAAGAGGGTGGAAGCAATTGCGCTTTCCAACAATGAAGGTAAAAGTGTCACTGCATTCCTGTAAAAGAATATCTTCTCCAGATTTGGTACACCTAGGGCGATTATCAGTGATGGAGGTTCTCACTTCTATAATAAGTTGTTCAAGGCGCTACTTGAGAAATATGGCGTCTGCCACAATATAGCCACTCCTTACCATCCGCAGTCTAGAAGGCAAGTTGAAGAGTCCAACAAAAAAATCAAGCAAATCCTTGTTAAGCCTATGAATGCTAATAGAAGCGATTGGTCTAGGAGGCTTGATGATGCTATATGGGCCTATCGCACCACATTCAAGACTCCCATAGGTATGTCCCCCTACCAACTTGTATATGGAAAGCCTTTCCATTTGCCGGTAGACCTAGATCATAAGGCTATGTGGGCGCTAAATAAGTTGAATTTGGATTGGGGCGCCGCATCGAATTAGAGAGTAATTGACTTGAATGAGTTTGATGAGTTTCACCTAAGAGCTTATGAAAGTTCAGCCTTCTACAAGGAGAAGGTGAAGAAGTATCATGATCAAAATATTGAAAAACGTGAATTTGATGTGGGTGATCTGTTGCTTCTATTCAACTCTAGGTTGCGCTTGTTTCCTGGCAAGCTCAAGTCCAAGTGGACTGGGCCATTCATAGTCTCTCAAGTGTTCCCACATGGAGCGGTCAAGCTCGAGAACAATGAGGGAATAAGGTTTAAGGTAAACGTGCAAAGGATCAAGGTCTACATGGAAAAGAGGAGAATGTGCAAGAGGCGGTTGAGGCCTACTATCTTGATGAAGTCTGAGTAATCAAGAAGCCTGCGTCGTGCTGCAACGTTAAATCAAGCGTTGCTTGAGAGGCAACCCTAGATGTACAATCTAACCAACTATAGGGTTTTCTTTTTTATTTAGGAGTTTTATTTGTTTAGTTGATTTTCTGTAATTCTTTAGATTGGTATTTTATTTTTGTTTTAGTGTTGGCTAGATATAGAGTAGGATCCGTGTCTAGAAAGTGTCCAGAAAATGTAAAAATAAAGGCCTAACGGTTGCTGCATATGCATGGATGAAAATCCAAATCTGCAGAAAATGTTTGTTGCAGAGATCTACGGACCCCATCGACGGTCTGTGGTTCAATCCACAGACCGTGAATGGTGTCCGTAGACCCCAGGTAAGTCCTCAATTTTTTTCCAAGTGTTGAGTGACCTACGGACCCCACCCACGGTCTGTAGGTCGACCCACAGCCCGTATACAGTGTTTTGTGGGTCCAAATCTAGGGTTCTGTCGACCCAACCCGGACCCTTTATTAATAAAAACTCTTCATTTTTTTAAATTAATCCCCCACTTCCCATATTCCCTCCTAACCGTTTCTAACCCCTCCAAATCCCAAAACTCCCTCATAAATCCCCCAAATCACTCCCATATCCCATACGTATCACTCTCCTCTCCCAAATTTCCATTCCTCTCTCTCTCCCAAATATGATCACTCCATTCTCCCTTCACAAAAAGAGTTCAAGGTTCGGGTTCGGTGTCACACAGTCTAAGGAGTCTATTGCATCACACAATCACCCACTTCAAATACTTGTAAGGTAAATGATTTCAAATTAACTCCGAATTTCAATATTCATTGTTCAATACATGAAGCCATGAAGTGGATCTTGACCTTGGGTTGTTTTTGTATGAAATTGCATGATGAACTGTAGTTAGAAACACCCTTGGGACGATAGAATGTGATTGTGTTGTCTTTGTAATCAAGTAACTCAGAGAAAATAGTCTAAATGAAAGTTTCAACTTAGGGTTCCTAGTTTTGTATGCAATAAATGTTAAATAAGGAGTAAACGGAACCCTAGGGATGACAAACTATCATAAATTATGTTGAAATGCATGATTAGACTTAGATTGATTGTTTGAATTGTTAAAAAATGGTTTAAAAATAAGGCATGTATGATACCTGGCACAGATCTAACTCACGAGACCCCGTCCATAGACCGTAGGTCAACCTTCGGACCGTAGATCAGGTCTGTTGGTCTGTTGCACATAAAGAATCCACTAAGTGTAGAACCACGGAGGTGGACTACGGTCTGTAGGTCAACCTATAGACTGTTCTGCACATCCGTGGTTCCCATATGAGCCCAACTTTTTGGGACCTCTGACCTACGGAGGACCATAGTTGGCCACTGAAGCTACTGTCAGAATTTTTTTTTGTTTTTTGTTTTGGTTCGTTCTTTGATCTAAAAAATTTCGAGTGTGTCATTGGTCTATTTTGGTACGAGCTAAGCCTCCACAAGTACCATGGCTCCCAAGAAAGCTCCGGTCTATGCCTCAAAGGGCAAGTCAAAATCTATGGCACCCTCGTACCGGCTGATTGATGAAGATACTAAAGCAGAGACCAATCCCGCATATGTTCCACCTGCCACTAGGATATCCCCCACAGCACCTCGCACAACCTGAAATCAAAACCGACAGGTGATTCCCGATGTGGTCACTGTCTCTCAGTCTGATAAGAAAGATACACCAATTGGTTCACTGGCTGGTTCTGCTTCTGGCTTTGAGTCCGCCTTGCTTCTGGTTTCGGCTCCATATTCGGCTCTAGTTCACATGGTAGGACTACCTCGTCTAATAAGGCTACTAGTGCGGGGGATATTCCAGTGCCACCAAACATCGTACTGCAGTTGCTGAGGAGCCAAACCGGTGGTGTGTAAGTGGTCAATGGCAAATATATAGGGGTGCCCGGAAGATGAATGAGAAAGAGAGGATGACTCGATTGATTATCGAGGAGCGTCGGGCTCTCACAGCCAACCTTCATACTATGCCTGACATCCATGCACTATTCCAAAGGCACCGGTGCGAGTGGATGGCTCGTAGCCCATGGTCTTACAGTGAGGAGATCGTGAGGGAGTTATATGCTTCCTACGCAGCCACCCTCTAAGGTTCCATTAGCAGACGGGCAAAGCCCACCACCCAGCCTCCACTCAAGGCTACATTAGTTTGTGGATTCTCAGTTGATATCTCGGAGGCTACTATCCACAGGTTCCTCTACGGCTCGGGCCACACTCTAGCGATTAACCGGGCGAGTTTGATTATCGTCGGGACATCGTGAGAAGCGGGGCATTCCAGAGGAATGCAGAGGGAGACTTTATTGAGCTGGTTGGCCCGTCACCTGGCGATAGACAGAGAGGGCACCGAGAGGATCAGCACCCCGAGTGTAGGCATCAGGAAGGCCACTTTGACTTTTGTTGCCAAATTCTTCTAGCTATTGGTGCGAAACAAGGTGTCTCCTATACAGGTAGACAATGTTCTTACTTGGGACCGCGCAGTCATGGTTGCAGCCTTAGTTGCAGGGTTTGAGATGGATTTTTGCCTGCATGATTATTACGGAGATACACAAAAACGCCTTCAAGGCCACCACCACTTACCCCTTCCCATGCCTCATTTTTCAGCTATGCAGGGATTCTGGAGTGCCAGTTTGGCATTGTGATAAATTGATTCAGGCGACCAAGACCCTGGATATAGGCCTGATTCGAGATGAGGCCAATGTAACTGCACCGCGCAAAGAGCCGCAGGTTAAGGTGACACCACTGGGAGCAGACTTAGTTATAGATGTGGAGCGGATGCAGGGTTAGGATCCTACCCCTCCAGCCCCTACTGAGGATGCCCCAATTTCCCATTTTTCGGCCACCAGTCAAGCCCCTAACGCTTCCAGAGCCACTCACTTTTCAGGGTATATTGTTGTGGCCTTAGATCGAGTCCAGAAGCTGGAGGCTCAGATGGATACCCTGCTTCAGCTTATAAGGCCATGGATGCAGCGGGCCATTGAGGAGTCTGTGACTAGGGTGGAATAGCGGATGGAGCGGATGATGGACCGAAAGGTTCAGGCCGTTCACCAGCACCTTGATGCATTTGAGTTGCGTGTCTTAGAGTGACTAGCCCCCACCACAGATGTCTCTACTATCCGAACGGAGTTAGCTAGTCTCTTGGCTGATCTTGAGACCCTCTTAGCTCCACCAGAGACTGAGCCTAAGTCAGCCCCCACGGCACCGGTTTATAATACGGTGTTCGATTCTCAATTTGGAGATGAGATACCACCTCCTGCTTCTTCCTATCATGCTGGGAAGCGCCCCCTCTCCAGTCGGGTTTCTGATGATACTGAGGCCGGGAGAGTTAGCAAGAGGGAGAGCCAAGAGACTGAGGTGGCTCGGAGGGCATCTATCATGGATGAGGAGTTGCGGTAGCAGAGGATTAGAGAGGTTGGTGTTGGTGTTGGTGCCTCTAGCAGTGTGAGCACCACTAATGGTGCGGTGAGAGTAGATGTTAGCACTACTAAGGGTGCTGAGACTGTTGATGCGAGCACTACTGAGGGTGACCCAATTGTTGATCCAGTGGGCTTTGGGAAACCGGACCCACCTGCTTGTTGATAGGTCTTCGGTGCTATGCGCCACAGGTTTACTTCACCCGATCCTTTATTCTTTACTTTTTTGTGCATTGGGGACAATTGCACTCTATTTTGTTGGGGGTAGGGTAAATGGATTGTGAGTGATAGGGTGATGTCTGAGTAACCCAACTTATAATTCTCTCTTGGGGTTTTCTTGCCTTTATTATTTTCCCCCAAGAGACTATTTTAATTTCTATTGAACCGGCATGTGTTAGGGTTGTATGTGTAGAAGCATGAGAACGAATGAAGTATGATGGCATAATTATGAATGAAAAATGATACCCATCCAAAAGTTATGATATGTGCTAAAATATGTAGGCTAGAATGAGTTGAATGTGTTGGCTCTGAGTATGACATGATAAAGAACCAATTTGATCTCATGACTTAAGCTAAAAACTTGAACTGGTAATCTGATAATGAAACAAGGTGCCAAGAGATTGTGAGGATAGTTGAATGTTCAGACATTTTTGTGCCAATCTAGAACTTACCCCATTGGTCATACTAGGGTAATCTAGGCTAGAAGTTGGGAAGTGATCATAGGCCATTGTTCAAATTAGTCCACTTAAGCCTAAAATGATCTAACCAAATGGTAGCATTATTCCTTTTTTATCCAAATATTTGAGCCTACAATTGACCATTTCTTTTGATTCACCTAACTCACCTTCCCTTAAAATATTGTCTTCGCCCCGGTCCCTCCTTGGACATGTGCACCTTGACTTAGGCCAAAAGCCTAAGTTGAGGGTGGCTGAGTCAAAAGTGACCTTGATCTTGGCCCTGGTCCGACATCGTACATTGTGCACCTCAACTAATGCCAAAAGCATAAGTTGAGGGTGGCTATGAAAGAGGAAACCAAATAAAAAAAAAGGTATGAAAAGATTTGTGTGATGAAAAGAGAAAAAGAAAGAGGATGTGACATTGTGAAAAAGAAGCAAAAGAAAAGTGTTGAAAGAAACAAAAGAAAAATGAAGTGAAATAAAAAGAATAAAGTGATAAATAAGAGTCATAAAGTCAAAAGTCACATCCATGTTGCAAAGAGTTGAGGGAAAGAAAGTGAAATGAAAAGATGCCAAAAGTAGGTCAAGGAAGAGGTGAATAGCCAATGTAATGTCAAGGAGGGCAGAAAGTCACTAAAAAGCACCCAAATGTACCACACCTGACCCTGAGCCTACGTTACAAGCTAAGAAAGTCCTATAGTGATCCTAGCAACTAGTTTGGAGAGTCTAAGCAGTGAAAATAAGGGAAAGCATATGGTATTGAGCACTAACTGTACTTGAAGTTACTTCTGAGCGTGAGTGTTGAATGAATCCTTGTACTCAAAATCATATTCATTGTGTGAAAAAGGGATTTCGTTTGAAGTAAGGGCACTAGTTACATTGTCGGAGAGTTGGTACCTTGGTGATAGTGAAACAGTGTATGTTGTGTTTCTATTGGTCGATCTTTGTCATATCTTGATACGGATGAGTTAGCTGGTTGAGTCTAAGAGAAAAGATTTTCACTCAAAAAGGGAGTCGGGATAGAAAGCCTCGTGATTGCTTATGCTTGAATGTCTGCTTCTATACAAGTGTCGTTTAGAGTCTTAATGCATCGCTTGAGGACAAACAACAAATTTAAGTTGAGGGTGTTGATATACCGTGAGTTTACGGTATTTTTAATACATTTCACTTAAGAGTTGTGTGTGTTTAGGGCCATTTTGTTTTAGAATTAATATGTTTGTGTGGTAATTGCAGGAAATAGGCTTGGATGAGGTTGAGAGAGACAGCAGCTGAAATTTCTCGAAGGAGCGACCTACGGACCGTAGGTCCAGTGACGCTCCGTAGGTGGGTGGCGTAGATGGAGCCTCAGGGAAGTCTTGACCAAGTGTGGAACTACGGAAGCCATTGACGGAGCGTAGGTCGACCCACGGGCCGTCTTGCACCTCCGTCATTTGTATCAGAGATTTTGAGTTCCAGTACCTGAGGAAAAGTTCTACGGTCTATGTTGCACGTCCGTCATTTGCATCTGAAAGTTAAAGGTTCCAACCTCTGTGGAAAAGTTCTAAGTCTTGGGCTACGAAAGGGACCTACGGACCGTAGGTTGATCCATGGTCCGTAGGTCAGTCTCGTCAATTGAAGCCGCATCCAGCATTTTTATTTCCTTATTTGATTTCCTTTTTGTTTAGGACAATGTTTTCTATAAATAGGGTATGTAAACCTCATTTTTGGGGGTTAGACACCATAGTATTATTTTAGTTCTTGGTATTTCCTTGGGAATTAACTTGCAAACTCTAGCAATTTGATTTCCTAATTTCAGTTTATAAAAATTCTTGCTTTGAATTTCAATTGGAGATTACGAGTTTATTCTACTCATTACGTAAGTTCATGAATTCTTCTTCTAAAAATATGAATTGTGCTCTTGCTAGCATGGGTAACTAAATCCACAACTAGGGTTGTGGGAACCATGAGCGAATAACAAAGTATGAATAGTAACTAAGTAATTCTTAAATAGTTTTGTTGCATGAATTAATAATTCTTTCGTTTAGAAGTCTTTTTAACGGTGCCTAACGTTAGAACTCACCTTGTTGCTACGTGCCGGACCAAGGAGGTAGTTAATAAGAAAAGAATTATCGACATAGATTTAGAATGATACTATCTAATAGTCTAATGTCAATTGGTGCGAGGGTGAAAACTAAGTCATACATTGATGTGATGTCTAATATGAGGTAAAGGTAAGGGTTAGTAAATTATACACACGTAGCTGGACCAAGGTGCGTGAGATTCTCTATTTGGTGGACCAAGCACTTACAGATACATAACTTACCACTTTGCATATGATACACTAGAAAAGGATTACTATTACTAGGATTACCGCGTTATGAGCTTATGGGGAACACATACGCCCTAGTTTCTTTCTCTCATTGATAATAACTAAAGTTCGAATCTTGCTCACTTGCTCTCTAAACAACAATCAGTAATTTGTTACACAACCTCCCCCCCCCCCCTTTACTTATTTGTCTCGGAAATACGTTGACTAAACGAATATAATCATAAGTTAAAGTTAAGTCTAAACCATATTCCTCGTGGGATCGACCCTAACCTATAAGTTGGGTTCTTTACTTGATAACGATCGCTTATACTTCTTAGGGAGGTGTAATTTGAGCGTATCAATTATGGGCTGATTTAGCTTATGGGTATAGCTAATTGTTAGTTTAAATGTTGTTTAGAAGTGATTCCATTCAGTGATTGTGGTTCAATTTAAAGGATTGTAGTTGCAAATGCAATTCTACCTTCGTGTTTTTGGCTTGCTCGAGAAAGAGGTTTTAAAACCAAGATTACTAAATTGATGGTCTGTGGGTATTGGGTTGTCATGGGTTTAGCTCGAGAGAGTGAATCCTAAACCCTTTTCCACACATTCAGCTTGAGAGAGTGAATGGACTAAAGCGTAGGATGTTCTTATTAGCATGCTTGTTGGTGTTCGAGAGAAACCAACTTGATTCAGGGTAAATTGTTTGAGAGAAAGTTTATCCCCACTAAAGTCTAGCTTAGTCACTGATTTACAGCTATTTACCAACAGTTGCAATTATCCATTTGTCTATATTAGCCTATAATCCAATCATATCCCAAGAACCCGTCTCATTATTGTCTTCTTCGTATTATTTGTTGTTGTTGTAGCTGATAGTTAAAACCAAAACCCCCTTATATGACATTCGTGTCACCCCTAATTTGAATTATGTATTTACTCGTAAATGTATATTCCTATGATTGAGTTGAACATATTCGTACTTTACTTTTGAATCTTAAACACATACCACTCCTTGTGCGATTCAACCCCAACTCATTTAGTTGGGTTATTATACTGATTAACGATCGTAGATGCTTAGAACTGGATTAAGTGTCGTTGATAACATTAATCAATGCTTATTGATGTTCGAGAGAAATTGACTTGATTTGGGGTAAATTGTTCGAGAGAAAGTTTATCTAATTTATAGTCTAGCTTACTCACTGATTTTTAGTCATTTTCTAATAGTTGCAACTACCCATTTGTCTATTATAGCGTGTAAGCGAATCACATCCCAAGAACCCATCTCATTATTGTCATTTTCGTATTCTTTTGTTGCTGCTGTAATTGATAATAAAACCAAAACCCCCTTTTTTGACATTCATGTCACCCCCTGATTTTAATTTATGTTTTTATTCGTAAATGTCTATTCCTATGACTAGCTTGATCATATTCGTACTTTCCTATTAAATCTTAAACACGTACCACTCCCTGTGGGATTCGACCCCCAACTCATTTAGTTTGGTTATATACTGACTAACGATCATTAACACTTAGAATTGGATGAAGTGTCCTTGAAACGTTAATCAAAATGGCACCGCTGCCGGGGAGTGGTGTTGGTTAAGATTCTTTGGTTAAGTTGAATCTTTGTTCTTGTTAGTCATAGTTGAATCTACTTAATTTTAGTTTTGGTTTTCATGTTACTTGTTTAGAACAGAAGAAAGGAGCATGTCTTGTAGCAACGGTGACACAATGGACCACCCTCCTTTGAGAATGATGATTCTTAGGGATAACATCCTAAGTTTTAGGCAATTGAAGGGTGAGTCAATCCATGAGTTGTGGCTGAGATTTAAGTCACTATTGCTGCAATGCCCAGCTCATGGAATCTTAGATAAAATGCTACTGGACTGCTTCTATAGAGGTCTTGGTTCGGAGAACAGAGGAGTGGCTGACCAAATTTCTCCAAGTGGCCTCACATGACTACCCTATGCAATAGCAGCCCAACTCCTTGATCATATAACCAAGACCAAGAAGGAGACTGTAAAGGACCATATTTTAGCCATACTGTTGACTCAGCTAGATCTCGTGGCCAAACAAATTATGGAATTGGAGGTACCGTACAAAAAGAAAGATCAGTACATTCCCCCTCCTGAGCGTAGAAAGTCCAAGGAATACAAGGGTGGACAAATAGAAGAGATACTCTCACTCATTCTCCATAAAGTCGAAGAACACGACAAAGTGTTAAGTGAGATAAAAGAGAATGTCTCACTATTGAATCAAACTGCTTCCCATTCCATGTCTATTCAGTTATTGGAGACCCAAATGGGTCATGTGTTGTCTCTTCTCTACCCCATGAATCAAAATTGAGTGGGGAATTGCGTCATGCCACGATGTTAACTAAGGCGTTTCTTCGGAGGCAACCCAAGTTTTACTGCTTTCATTTTTTTTTGAAATAATCGTGTGTTGATTTTGCAAGTTGAAGTGTAAAATGTGTTTGAAAAAGTGCAGGTTGGCGAGCTAAATGTCCAGTCAGCGACTCGCCGAAGAGGTTGACGATCTCGACTTGGAACGCCGTTGGACTCAAGAAGTTCTAAGGTTGGAGTCTGTAAAACTTGACGGGCCCAGGAGCAAATTGGCGTGTCGCCGAACGGGTCGGCAACCAAGACTTTGTCTGCCGTTTGGATCCCCACATTAACTGGAGGTCCTGTTAAACTCAGCGAGGTAAGTGCCCACTCGGCGTGTCGTCGAGTGGGTCGGTGAGAAAGAGTATTGTCGCTGAAAGGGCAAAAACTTGATGGTTTTAAAAGCCAAAGGTTTAAATTTTCAAGCTCTTTCACATTCGCTCACCTTTTAACTTTCCAAACTCACACCCGTGCTATATTTTCCCGTATTTTTGCATTATTACCTCTTTCTAGTCGTCGATTGTGTGTTCGGAGTTGGATATCTCTGCCGCCTAGCATTTCAACTTATTTATTCGGCATTAAAGGTTGGTTTTCTGAACCCCAAACTCGTACTTAGTAGTTTTTACTCATTTGCAATTGTTTTGATCTTAGTGATATGTGCTTGGCCTCTCTAAATCGTAAATGTATGCTTGTGTACCTGTTTTAATTTGAATATCATGCCAAAATTGCCTATATTGTTGATTTCCCGAGTTTTGTGCCTTGAAATTAATCAAATTTGTGTTGGGTTGTGCTTAATTGTTGTTGGGTCTAGTTGGGTGAAGTTTGAGTAACCCATATTTGTGCCAAATAATGTGCTTTCCGCAATGATGGAGCGGTTGACATCATTCTTAAGGGCTAAAGTCATTAAATGGCCAAATTTGGCCAAACTGGGAGAAAATTAAGTATCCCGGGGGCATGGGTCTTAGTCTAATTGAACTAGTGTGTGGTTTGATTTTGTTTCGGGGGCTGCGAGGTTGATTTTGGAAGTCGGGGTAGAACGTAGGCACATTGGGCAGTTTGGCGAGCTGGGTCGAGCTCGCTGAACCACTCGGCGATTTGCTGAATCCCCCTGTATCGCCTTTGATTTCAGGCTAATCTTGAGTTTGGGTTTTGTAACTTTCGGTGAGAAGCCTGAGTTCGCCAAGTGTACTCGGTGATTCGCCGAAAGTTTTCTTTGATCACCCTTTATGCGCCCCTAACCCCTAAAATACACTGTAACTTTCGGTGGGCTAATCCTTGCTCATCGAATGCTGTCGTCGATTCACCAAAAGGCCCCTCCCATTGCCGACATGCCAATTTTTCTAAGAATTTTTTAGCCAATCCTTTCGACGAGCCCAATCTGGCTCGCCAAAGAGATTCGGCGACTGGCCGATCGGTTCGGCGAGTCTGTCTGCAACTTTTCTTGAAATGAATCTAATTTTTTTTTATGTTTTGCAGATATGGCTAAAACCAACCTCGACATGCCTCCCCGTAAAAGAGCACGGGGAATAGTTCTAAATGAATGGGGAGCCTATCCTCCTAAAAAGGGAAGGACAGAGCCTCCAAAGGGAGGCAAGGGCAAGGGCAAGAGGCCCATGACTGAGGTTCCAGAGCACAACTCCGACAGCGAGGGAAAGTCATTTGACTCACAAGTTGCATTATCTGAGCCGGAGGATGACCAGCCACTACAGTCCCTGCGGGAAGAGATTCGTGCTAGGTCTCGCCCAGACTCATCGAGAGCTCCCGCAGCCACTCTTCCTACAACAGCTACAGTGCCAGCTCCGGCACCACCTGTGGCCCCAGTGCCACCAATACAGATTCCTCCTCCCCGACTACTAACAGATTAAAAGCCGATGGGTTGAGGACAATTCTAAAGGAGAAGTTGATATCTACATAGGGCTTAGTGGGTAGATATTCCACTATGAGGGACACCCTCCAGTTTCACCAGTTCGAGCAGTTCACCAGGCCCCGAGGCCCATACATCCCTACATGGGTATGGGAGTTTTACTCGGCATATAGTGACCTGATCCCTAAGGGCAAGAAGAAGGTCAGTGCCTTCAGACCAGTGAAGTCTGTTGTGGTCCGAGAGAAGGAAGTAGGGTGTAGCAACGATCACATTAATGTAGTACTCGACGGGGATATAGGTTTCACATATGCCTATGAGGGCTTAGCTACTACTCAGTCCCTGGATGACTTAAAGGGCTGGCTCGCCCCTCTGATTTCTGATACCACCCCGAGGTGAATTGAGGCAGGAGCCCCCATAGAGAAGAGGGACTTGAATGTGGCTGCACGATATTAGTTTGTGTTCATCAGAAGCTCCATCATCCCTTCCCAGAACAAGTCTATCCTCCACCATCCCAAGGCGGCCTGCCTTGGGTCGATCATATCCAAGAGGAGCATTACCATGGGACTCATCAAAGAGCAGGAGATGGATGTGAGGGCCAAATAGAGCCATACATTCATTTTTTTCCCGGTTTTAATTACGGAGCTGTGTCGGCGAGCCGGAGTTCCTTATGATGAGACGAGAGATTTTGAGTTCACTCGTACATCCTCCACAGATATCCAACGTATAGAGGCCGGGTACACTCGGGAGGAGGCAGACAAGAGGAGAGCAGCTCCGGTGGACACATCACCGGAAGTGGATATTGATTATATACCTGCAGAGGCATCTTCGCCTACTCCGGACCTTAAGGTACACCTACTTCCACTTTTTCCTTCTAGGCTACTGGTGCTTCTTCCACTTCCCAGCCCACCAGGAATACTCAGGCCAAGCTCCTGAAGATGGGGCACTTAGCCCATTATATGGATGTAAGGGCTACTCCATTGGAAGTTGCGGTACCATGGATGATCAAAGCTGCTATGCTCGCCGCACTGACACCCCTACGAGCATCTATCAACACTCTTAAAATGAGAGTTGATACTTGTGAGAGTAGACAGGGGTAGACTTCAGAGATTACGGCTTTGAGAGCCGAGGTTGCAAATCTGAGAAAGTATGTAGACTATCTAAAGTCTACAGACTTCACCTCTTTATTTGAGGCAGCAGAGACGGAGGATGCTCCAGCTACTTCTGAGATTCCTCCGACTACCACTGGAAACGTACAAATGGATGTAGCATCAGAGGCGAAGATAGATGAGAAGCAGCTTGGGGAGCGAGATACAACTATGTATGATGATCTTGCAGACCTTGAGGATGCGATGTTTGAGACTGCTCGCCAGACCTCCTTGAGAGACACCACCATGGCTGGGTCTAGTGGAGCTGGTACTTTTGATGTGACCTCGGGCACTGATGCCCAAGATCAGAGTGTTGCACCGAGCATTGATTCCCCGACAGATGGAGAGACTATGTAGATAGGACTTTTCTTTACCTCCCTCTCTATCATTTCTATTGTTTTTGGATATTTTTATTGCTTTTGAGAACAAATTAATTTTTGTTTGTGGTGGGGTGAGGTATTTCCATACCCACCTCTTGTGATTATTACTTTTGTATATATTGAGTTTTTGTGCTGAAAAGTGTGTTGTGACACTGTTTTTGTGGATGTTTGAGCTTGTGACTCCTTATTTTAATCGCAAATGGTTTTTGGACCATTCTGAAAAATTTTGCCACCTCTTGGTTGTGTTTGAATGTGGTTGTTCTAGTGCAAATTTGAGTGTCGGTCATGATCAATACCGATGACTTGAATAGTGCTCCTAATCAAACAAAAATGAATGTGTGGCTATGATGAGGCCAAATGAAGGTGCATAGACAATATGTGAACTTTTTGCATCTCGTTGTGACTAGCCGACTATCGAATTGAGTCTCTTGTGATGAACGTTGCACACAAGCAAAAATGTGGAGTCTTGTTTGATATTGATGTCAATGCCTTGTGTGATGAGCTAACCGTGAACCATGTGTAATGATAGCTAGAATTTGCCAAGTTGGTCCGGTTGACTAAGTGATACAAGCTCTTGAAATGATCTTAGGCAACAAGTTTAAAGAGTGAAACAATTCGACATTATACCTCTTTTGTGGCCTACCTTGTGAGTGTGTGAACTTTGCTTGAACACCCTTTGAGCCTTACCCTTTTTCTTGGAAGAAACTTAAGCAATTGAGACCTTTCAATATCCCTTCACCCGTAATCCTCATGAATTGTGGTTTGTTTGAATAGGCAACATAGGCCAAAATCCTAAGTTGGGGGTGTGGTGAAAAGAGAAGGTAAAATCAAGAAGTGCAAAGAAGTCCCCCTTGACCCATGGTTTTGAGAAAGATGGAACCCCTCCATACAAAAAAAAAAAGGAGAAAAAGAAAAGAAGAATGAAAAAGTTGTGGAATAAATTTATGAAAGTGCAAAAGAAATGGGGTGTCCGGGATGCCATGAGAAGTGAATAATGGAGTGACTTTTGAGCATGGGTGAAAATGTTGAAGAACATGAAAGAAAGTGTTGTTCATACCACATTTCATGAGAATAGTAGTCACTGAGCCTAAATGACCATATCTTTACACTCGGCCCCGTTATAAGCCTTGAAAAGACCTTTTTGATCTTGAGTGAGCTGAATTAAGTGTTGATTGGAAAATAAGAGCAAACTTATGGGTGATGTCATGCAATGTGTTCATCTTTGTGAGTGTGACAGTTGTTTGTGATTCTGGAGCTATAAAGTGTTGAACAATTGTGTGAATAGGGAATCATATTTTTGTGAGGGAATTTGAGTACCTTTGTTGAGCTTGAATTTGCATTTGAAGCAAGTATTGTGAACTTGAGAATCTTTGATAGTGGCGAGTCACAACTTGAATCTTTGAGTGCACAATTGATCCTTGCATGAGTAAGTTGTGTGCATTCATGATTGAGTCTTATGTAGCACCATTTGAGACATCCTTTTTGAACTGTTGAACTTGAGTTTTACTTGAGGACAAGCAAAAGTTTAAGTTGGGGGTGTTGATGAGTCCAAGATTTGGCCTCATTTAGGGCTATATTTTTATAGGTTTGGTGTCCTCAAATTCTCATTTTGTGCCAATAATTGATGTAAAATCCTTGAGTTTTAGGATTATGGAATAAGGAGCAAAGCAAGGACACTAAGTTGCAAAAAGGAACAAAGCGAGCTGAAAGAAGGAAGAAAAGAGAACCTGGTGATCGCCAAGTCTATTTGGCGAGTCGCCGAGTGGCCATTTGACCGCCTAAAGTTCCAGTGTGCCAAGCCTTGAAGGAAAAAATCAAGTTAGCGAGAGAAAGAAGCAGTCGGTGGATCACCGAGTGGTTCCGCAATGCAGTGTTACATCGCCTAAGTTACAGACCTGGAGGATGCTGAAGGCCAAGGCAAAAAGGCGATGGAATTGGCCAAAGGGCGGATCGCCAAGCTGATTGGCGAGCCCGACTTACTGCACCGAATGGCCCTTCGTTGCATATTTTTGGCGACTATAAATACGTTTTTGAACATTTAGTTTAGTAGTTTTTAATCAATTCGGAAGTATTATACCCTCAAGATATTGAATTCTAGAGACAATTTTTGCCTTAGCTTTGAAGAATTGAAGGTTTTTCACTTTTGAGAAATTGGAAGTAGATCTTTGAGATTCTTCGATTTAGACATTTGTAAAGACCAAATTAATCCTACCCAGTTGATGGAAAATCAATTTGATAACAATTTTTATCTTTTTATGATGTCTAGCTAAAACCTCAATTCTTGGGGTGTGATTATGTGATTATGGGCTGATTTAACTAATGGGTGTTGCTAAATGTTAGCTTAATTGCTCTTTAAAAGTGAGTTCAATCATTTATTGTGGGTTAATTTACGAATTGCAGTTGCAAATGTGATTCCACCTTTGTATTATTGGCTTGCTCGAGAGAGAGGTATTAGAACTAAGGTACTCGATTGATGGTCTGTGGGTATTGGGTTGTCATGGGTTCAGCTCGAGAGAGTGAATCCTAAACCCTTTTCCACACATTCAACTCGAGAGAGTGAATGGACTAAGGCGTAGGTTGTTCTTATTTTGCATGCTTGTTGATGTTCGAGAGAAATCGACTTGATTCGGGGTAAATTGATCAAGAGAAAGTTTGTCTTCTCTATAGTCTAGCTTACTCACTGATTTTTATCCGTTTTCTAATAGTTGCAACTACCCATTTGTCTATAATATCCTGTAATCGAATCACATCCCAAGAACATGTCTCATTATTGTCATTTTCCTATTGTTTTGTTGCTGATGTAGTTGATAATAAAAACCAAAACCACCCTTATTTGATATTCGTGTCACCCCTGATTTGAATTATGATTTTATTCGTATATGCTTATTCTGATGATTGACTTGATAATATTCGTACTTTTCCATTGAATCTTAAACACGTACCACTCCTTGTGGGATTCGACCCCAACTCATTTAGTTAGGTTATATACTGACTAACGATCGTTGACACTTAGAATTGGATGAAGTGTCCTTGAAACGTTAATCAACCCTCATAGTCCCAAAACTACGTGCCCCCATAGGTTTATAAGTTCCCTTTGTGGGCATCAGATTTAGTAGACAAGGTATATTGGATCCTCTCGATGGGGCGTATACATCGGACTCCACATTTAGCTCACGTGATTTTATGCCCGTTAATAGTAGCTCCCACAGTCAGACTCTAGTGCATTTACCAGGTTTTCAGTTATACTACAGTATTCAGTCAGAGCATGTTATGTTAGAAATCAGTACTTGGTCATTGCATCCAGTTCAGTTTATTTCAGTGTTATTGTTATAATTCAGATTATGTCATTACTCGGTTATGTTTTGTTCAGCTTATATATTTGTTTAGTTATATTATATATCATGCATGCTCAGTACATTCCAAGTATTGACGCATACTTTGCGCTACATCTTTTCATGATGTAGGTTCAGGTCCTCACCATTCCGATCACGCATAGATCGGTTCTCGATCCATACTCGACAGCATCAGTAGTGAGTCCTCATACTTCGAGGACAATAGACATGTTTTCCATTTCAGTCTTTTATTTCAATTTTAGTCTTGCTAGAGTTAGTTGGGGGCTTGTCCTAGCAACTCTAGTCAGTAGAGGCATTTTCAGACATAATTTTCTATTCAACTTTAGCATTTGAGTGATTTTTCAGTATCACTATACTCTTATTCAGTATTTATATACTCAGACCAGTTTTGGGTATTCCCTACTATCAGTTATAAATTGATTTAGCTTCCGCATTAGTTCATGTTTCTCTTAGATATTTTTCAGTATGCTTATGATATGCCAGCTTCAGGGTTAGCTTGGGATCACTCATGATCCTAAGTTTCGTGTTACGTCAAGGGGGTAGCCTCAGGGCGTGACAAAAGGGCATCCTAAATAGTAATTGGGAACTCTTTCTGTTGATAATTAAGTATTCTAGCCACAATGTTTCTTCTCTTTTGAAGAGCATTCTCTTCCATAAGAAAACTACTTTTGTTGATGTTGATAAGGTGACCAGAATTAGATTCATAGTCACTCAGGGGTCGTTTGGTTGGAAATAAGTTATCTTGGGTTAGCTATCCTGGGATAACTTATTCCATCACTATGATATAAATGATGGGATAAGTTATCCCAAACATGGCAACCAAACAACACAATTTTTTTTTATCCCATCACTATTTCTTTATCCTATCACTATTATTTTTAATCCCTCACACCAAACAAGCCCTCAAAGTCTTCTTGATGGGATGCAAAGTAGCTGACTTACCTGCACAGAAGATTATTATATCATCAGCATAAGATAAATGATTTATGTTAGGGCATGACAGGTGCATGTGAAAACCAATAAAATTTTGATCACGATCAAAATTTAGCGGTGAAATAAATGCCTAAAGTTTTGTAGCCATAATTTTATTGTTCCTATAAGTGTTCTTTCTATGTATCCTGGTGTCTCTGTTATTATTATCTTGTTGTCTATTAATTGTTTTGATATGTATCTCATCTATAATTGGATTGTTTTATTTATATCTGTTATACAGTCTAAATCTAAAAAATTATGTTGTTCAGCTATTGATTTAGGTGTCCATTTTTTATTTAGTCTTTTATCCCATATAGTTTTTTCTCTATCATATTGTCCATAGTTTGTATTATAATAT
>JAJOOR010014211.1:0-23646 GCA_036250505.1 Solanum acaule | reverse complement strand
AGTGTGGAATACAAACTTTATTCTGGCAAATACGAGTATTGGATAATTTATACTTTATATCTAAAGCATGACCAGATGCAGATTTTACCATATGAGTTGTTTTCTCAAAATATTTAGTAGGTACTAGACCTTCTTGAATGTTAGTTATAGAAAAAGCATTATCAATCATAGCAATGTTAGTTATAGAAAAAGCATTATCAATTAATATGGTGCATTTAACATACCATTTATGAGCTATAACAATTTGCATCATTCCTAAAAACATATTTTTTTAGGATTAATATTCAGAG
Source organism: Solanum acaule (assembly GCA_036250505.1). NCBI lineage: Eukaryota > Viridiplantae > Streptophyta > Magnoliopsida > Solanales > Solanaceae > Solanum > Solanum acaule. The sequence goes on along the minus strand of JAJOOR010014211.1, from coordinate 23,356 downwards.
GTTTAGCAAGAGTATTTTCTTCAACAATAGATTCATCAACCTTATTTTTTCCTTTTCTATTAGCAGACTCAATCTGAGTAAGACAGTGATCACAAATAATATGATTTTGTTTAACAAATTTAATTTCTTCCTTCAAATGTTCAATCTGAGTAAGACGGTGATCACAAATAATATGATTTCGATGTTTTGATTGTAGAATGGAAAACCCTTGGGTAACTAAGGGTCGGGGAAAGGAAAATAACCCGCGAGGAAGGGGAAGATCATCCCCAGGCTCATCAAGATCGTCGTATAAATCTTCATCATCTAATACTCCAATTATACAACGAGGAGGAATGAGTTTATATAACTCAAGCTCTAGAACGCAAGAGAAAGCCTCTTCAATACATCTGGAAGATATTCCAGAAAGTGATCCATTATATGCTCAACTTCAAGAATTTTTAACATAAAAGCAAGGTGATACTTTTACTTCAGTCGCCAAAGAAGACGTTGATGATATCAAAACATATGAATAGGTAGAAAAAAGAGAAATGATATTTCTCTTAGAAATTCTAACATACATAGAAGTGAAGAGCCTTGGAAGATATTCTAAAGGTATTTAGTTAATGGGCTCTATTTCCCGGGTGAGTCATACAAAACTCAGAAATATTATGAAACTTTGTTGATAAGCACAGGTGTTGAATTTCAACACTTTTCAGGATATAATACAAGTGAGAATGTTTATAACTTCTCTAAAATGATTATAAAGCACATCATTCATATTGAAGATTGGAGTATTTCCTCGATGACTGAAAGACAATTTAGTCTAAACAAAGTCATGGTAAACTTTACCTATTGGGATTATATCCAGGCATTTACTAAAGTCCTCTGTTATAACAAAGAGAGGCACAAACATACTTGGTTTATAAAAGTATATGCCAAGAATTTGTTAACCCTATACCAAATTGGTTTTTAAATTGGTGGTCATACCACGGGCCAACCATAAAAATATTGCCCGAACCATTTCTCAAGTTATACAAAGAATGGGTCAAGGTTACCCCAGATCTTAACAAGTTATATCATCAAGAACATATTTATTATTTTCAACAAATTGAACAGATATAATTTTTAATAGATTTCTTTGTTCCATGGATTCACAAATGGGTTTCGGAAGTAGATTTCACTGAGGAACAAATCTCCTGCTTATATAGAACTTATTACAATAATTTTTGGGATAAGTTGATGAAGAAAGATCCTCAAACAAAGTCTATATACGGACAAGAACTGTTGCATCTAATTACAAAAACTATTAAAGATTATAAATCAATTCCTAATAAAGGAATTATGACTGATGATTCAGCCTCAGTAAAGCATATGGCTAGAAAAATTTCTAATCATGATGAAGAAGAACAAGATGAAATAATTATGAAATACCTAGAAGAGGTAAAGGTTAAAAGATTCTTCTAAATCTAACTCATTAAGCAAAATCAGATTCACCAATGCGTAGTGAAACAAGTGAACATATGTACGAAGCTCAATCATATGAAGAAGAAAGGCCAGTAGATGCACTGAAGAAAGCCGAAGATTTTTTGGCAAAACTAAACGACAAGATTTAGCAGATAAGCACTACCAACAAGAGATAAGCACTACGGACAATAAAAGGCACGCGCTACTGTAGCAACATTGTAGCTCAACAGTAGATACACTGTTACCAGGACCCAGATAGGGGACCAGTATCCTGTACAAAGATGCTTTCTTTTCCTATAAATAAGTTTGTTTTTCTTTAATTGAGGGAAGGTTTTAGAAACCACCTCTTCTTGCTTTCATTTTCTCTCCCTCTCTCTTTTGTAAAATCTTCTAAGTATTGTAAGCTTGCCGGACTTTGGCCGGAATAATTAAAGAGTGTTGTTTGCTACAAGGTAATTTCCTTTATTTTTAGTTTTATCCTTTTATCTTCGAGTTAAGCCGAAACTATGTCCGGCTAAAGAATTTTATCTAAGCCGGAAAGCTAACTTAGAGATTATATTTATCATGAAAGATCTAAACTATATCTAAATATGCATAAATTTATATACGGTTTCTTGACTTGGTTCCGAGATAGTGGTACAGTCAGATTCAATACAACAAGTTAGTGGCTTTGTCTTAGTGACTTCGTTTAGCCAGTCGTGGTCTTAGCCCGATAAGGATTTAAAAGGGTGCTTTATACCCGGTTAGAACTGCTAGGCACATGGGCTCACTGACAATACGTATTTGAATCTCGACAGACCCTTTGCTTGGGTAAAAAGAGTAGATCCTTTCATACAGTCATCAAACTATATAAAAATTTGTATGTATTTTGATTCAAATCTAATTGGGATGTTAACAAGCTAGTTTGAAGATGACCGCGCGGATTACCGCCCGTCTTCGGAGATCCTGTGTAGTTGGTATCAGAGCAACTGAGCAATCTTTGGCGTTAAACTCGTGTGAACAAACTATTCGTTTATTAAATAAGCGTGATATTGAATTATATAAATCTCAATAAAAATTATTGCTTATTGGTATGGTTCAAATTGCTTTTAAACCTTTAACTCTTAAAGGGTTACCAGACACTTTCCTAGCTGCTCTACGAGATGCGAGAAATTTAAATTTTCGACAATTTTTTATGGGTTCGATAGAATCTACAGTGGCCTATGGTCCAGTCTATTTTAGTGCTCAACCTAATTTGCAGTTATCGTTGAATGATTCTAATATCTTAGATGCTTTAACTTTGAATGTTAAAACGCATGGTTATAACTATGCAGCTGGATCTGAATTAATCTTCTTGTCTTATAGAATCTATTTTAAATTACTTGCTACTTTGAATCCTAGATGTAAGTTATATGATACATCTGATCAAACAATTTTGGTAGAAACTAATTTCGCCAAATCTAAGGTCACTACTAGGAGACCTATAAAATGGGAAGAAATTAATTTTCCTACTACTTGGATTCTAGATTCCATTATACCCCCTGAACAAATGATCGATGCTGTCACTAATTTTGAATATTCTCATATTTGTCAAAATTCCGATGGAAAAATTTGTATGCAGTTTGATGAAAAAATTGTTCCTTATAATAGACATTCATTTGCTTCTGATAGAAGATGAAATCGCGTTGCTTCATTGCATACTTTATCAACAGTTATATCTGCAGAAAAACAAAAAATTAAAATTGATCCGCGGTTAAACATTCTTCAAACAAATGATAAATCTTCTAATATTTCTGATAAGGATATTCCTTCTGCGTCCGACATGGATTTTATTCTTAATGATGCTTAATGATGAGTGGGCATCAAATTGATTTTAGTCCATGTTCACTGGCAAGAAAATATATTCAAAATGAATTTTCAAATGAAAAATGGAACCGGTTTAAAACTTGGTTTTTTGACACTTATAGTGAAGAAGATTTGAACAATATTTCACAAGAATTCTATGAAACTTGTGCTTTGCATAATCATATTATGTTTTTTGTGCCTTGGCTTATAACCACTTATTTGCCTTTATTTATTAATGTTCTTGAACGGTCTTATAAGGATGAATCAGGAAATATAATTAAAGTTATTTATCCTCCTCAAGCCCCGTTTATTTTACCAAATAATACAGGTATCACTTTTACTGCTTTTTAAAAATTTATTGATAATGAGGTCGCCACAGTAAGTATAAATGAGATTAATCGTCTTATTTCTCAAAACAATTATTTGGGTCTGTATGTTAAAGTTATTGGTGAACACATTTGTTCTCTTGATAAAAAATTAGGTTGCCGCAGTAAGTATAAATGAGATTAATTGTCTTGGTTTTTTGACACTTATAGTGAAGAAGATTGTTTTAACTCATTGCACAAATTTATGCCTTCTTGAGTACAAGCTCCAAAAAGCTATATTCAAAATGAATTTTCAAATGAAAAATGGAATCGGTTAAAATCTTTATCAAACATATATTTAACTGATTGAGCATCTGTTTTTATCACAAATTTCTGATTGTAAAGATATATTGATTGGTAAATCTACCACTAAAATGTTCTAGGATGGTTAAGACCCTTTCCTCGACCCTTAGTTACCCAAGGGTTTTCCATTCTACAAACAAAACATTGAGATTTATTCCCAATAAGCGTCATAATAAGTATTACCTTCTTGATAGGTTCGATAGAATCTACGGTAGCCTATGGTCTAGTCTATTTTAATGCTCAACCTAATTTGCAGTTATCGTTGACTGATTATAATACCTTAGATGCTTTAACTTTAAATGTTAAAATGCTTGGTTATAACATACATCTGATCAAACTATTTTGGTAGAAACTAATTTCGCCAGATCTGCTGGAAACTTGTGCTTTGCATAATCATATTATATTTTTTGTGCCTTGGTTTATAACCACTTATTTGTCTTTATTCATTAATGTTCTTGAACGGTCTTATACGGATGAATCAGGAAATATAATTAAAGTTATTTATCCTCCTCAAGCCCCGTTTATTTTACCAAATAATACATGTATCACTTTTACTGCTTTTCAAAAATTTATTGATAATGAGGTTGCCGCAGTAAGTATAAATGAGATTAATCGTCTTATTTCTCAAAACAATTATTTGGGTCTGTATGTTAAAGTTATTGGTGAACACATTTGTTCTCTTGATAAAAAATTAGATAATTTAACTAATCTGATTGTTCAAATTGATGATAAGTTGAAAATGGCGAAACAAGTGTCTGAACAGGCTTCTACGTCAAAACAACCTGAGGTTCCTATTCAAAGACCTCCTGAGATCCGAGATTTTAATTCGAGACCTCTGCATGATCTTGAAAACCTTTTGGATAAAAAGTTTTGAATTTGGTGAAAGTGCGAAAACTATAAGCCTCGATGAAGATTTTGCAGATGAGATGGAAGCCACTATTGATTTTAAGACACAAATGGAAATGGAAGTTAATAAACTTCATGGTTATCGAAAGAAAAATAGTGGTAATACTAATTATGCTAGAAAACCTAGTATGCAAACTTACTACTATCGCAGGCCAACTCCTCAATATGTTTTAATAGAGGAAAGAGATTGGAATCAAACTAACACTTCTTATAGTGGAAGTGAGATTTATGAATGGAACTCGACGGGTTAACTGATAGGCAGTTAACTATTATGGTTCATAGAATGCTTATGTATGCTACTATTTGCAAAAGTGTTAATAACACTGATAGGACTATTTGCAAGATGATCATTGCAGGATTTACTGGTTAACTAAGAGGCTAATGGGACAATTATATGAGTACTGATGCAAAAGCAGCAGTTATAAATGCTAAAGCTGCAACTGAAGGAGTGGATAACTTAGAATTTGCTCTAGTAAAAAATAGAGAAGACGCGGTTTATACTTTAGTCTTAACCATCCTAGAACATTTTAGTGGTAGATTTGATGATTTCTCTGGGGAAAATATTCCTACTAAATCCCGTCCTTTTCAGATGAATACCGAATTGGTCGAATTCTGCAAAAAGGAAGTTGATAATCTATTGCAAAAAGGTTTGATAAAACCTTCCAAGTCGCCCTGGTCATGTACTGCTTTTTATGTTAATAACGCAACAAAAAAAGAACGTGGTATTCCCAGGTTAGTTATAAATTATTAACCTTTAAATAAATATTTGAAATGGATTAGGTATCCTATTCCAAACAAAAAGGATTTATTAACAAGATTATATGATGCTAATATCTTTTCTTGAATTCTTCATCAAGTTCCAAAGTCTTAAGCTTTTCAAGATTACAATTTGGAGCTATATGCCCAAATTTTCCACATTTGTAACACTTGATCTTATCAAGATCTCTCTTGGACCTATTTTTGGTAAATCTATTAGATTTACGGTGAGCCCTTCGCTCTTCTCTTACTTTTCTAGTCCTTCTCCTACATCTTCTTCTCTTCCGATGAGATCTATGAGGTTCAGATTTAGGAGTTTCACGGTTGGTACCTTTGGATGTATCTAGTAAACCAAACTGAGTACAGAAATATCCCATTTGAGATTTTTCTCTAAGCTTGTCCATATTAAGCTGTCTTGAAAGTTTTAACTCATTGCACAAATTTATGCATTCTTGAGTACAAGCTCCAATAAACTTTCCATAGGTATAGTTACTATAGGGAATAATTCCTTGCGGATCTCTCAGAATCCTTTTTACTCTCTCCGCAAATAAAGGAGGTAAACCATCTATAAATTTGGTTTTCCAGAATTCCATACCATTTTTGGGTCATTTGATTTGTCAAGGAAAAATCGACGAAATGGGATCTTCGAAGATGGGCGGTAATCCGCGTGGTCATCTTCAATCTAGCTTGTTAGCATCCGAATTAGATTCGCGGTCATCTTCAATCTAGCTTGTTAACATCCGAATTAGATTTGAATCGAAATACATACAAATTTTTATATAGTTTGATGACTGTATGGAAGGATCTACTCCTTTTACCCAAGCAAAGGGTCTGTCGAGATTCAAATACGTATTGTCAGTGAGCCCATGTGTCTAGCAGTTCTAACTGGGTATAAAGCGCCCTTTTAACTCCCTATCGGGCTAAGACCACGGCTGTCTAGACGGAGTAACCAAGACAAAGCCACTAACTTGTTGTATTGAATCTGACTGTACCACCATCTCGGAACCAAGTCAAGAAACCATATATAAATTTAAGCATATTTAGATAAAGTATAGATATTTCATGATAAATATAATCTCTAAGTTAGCTTTCCGACAAAGATAAAATTCTTTAGCCGGACATAGTCTCGGCTTAACTCGAAGATAAAAAGATAAAACTAAAAATAAAGGAAATTACCTTGTACCAAACAACACACTTTAATTATTCCGGCCAAAGTTCGGCAAGCTTACAACACTTAGAAGATTTTACAAGAGAGAGGGAGAGAAAATGAAAGCAAGAAGAGGTGGTTTCTAAAACCTGCCCTCAATTAAAGAAAAACAAACTTATTTATAGGAAAAGAAAGCATATTTGTACAGGATACTGGGGCCCCTATCTGGGTCCTGGTAACAGTATATCTACTGTTGAGCTACAGTGTTGCTACAGTAGCGCGTGCCTTTTATTGTCTGTAGTGCTTATCTCATGTTAGTAGTGCATATCTGCTAAATCTTGTCCTTTAGTTTTGCCAAAAAATCTTCGGCTTTCTTCAGTGCATCTACTGGCCTTTCTCCTTCATATGGTTGAGTTTCGTTCATATCTTCACTTATTTCACTACGCATTGATGAATCTGATTTTGCCTAATGAGTTAGATTTAGAAGAATCTTTTTCTTTACCTCTTCTAGGTACTTCATAATCATTTCATCTTGTTCTTCTTCATCATGATTAGAAATTTTTCTAGCCATATACTTTACTGAGGTTGAATCATCACTCATAATTCCTTATATCTAAAGCATGATCAGATGCAAATTTTACCATATGAGTTGTTTTCTCAAAATATTTAGTAGGTACCAGACCTTCTTGAATGCAACTCACATCAGCTCCACTATCAATCATAGCAATGTTAGTTATAGAAAAAGCATTATCAATTAATATGGTGCATTTAACATACCGTTTATGAGCTGTAACAGTTTGCATCATTCCTAAAAACATATTTTGTTTAGGATCAATATTCAGAGGTTTAGCAAGAGTATTTTCTTCAACAGTAGATTCATCAACCTTATTTTTTCCTTTGCTATTAGCAGACTCAATCTAAATAATACGGTGATCACAAATAATATGATTTGTTTAAGAAATTTAATTTCTTCCTTCAAATGTTCAATTTCTCCTTTTAAATCATCAAAAGAGGACTCCCGAACTACCATAGTTTGTTTCGACGAAAATCTATTATGAACTTCAGATAAAGAATAAGGAGCAGAATAATTAAACTCATCTTTAACCCTTTTATCATTAGAACTACTAGGTGATGAACTAGCTTTACCAGCAGCTAATTGAATGATTTTTTCATGAAAAGTATTATCCGTAACTTCTTTCAGAAGTTCTATAACATTATATGCAGTGATAGTAAACATGTTCATATCCTCAAATTGAGATTGTAGCTTGTAGAATTCATCATGTTCACAATGACAAATATCACCATGACATTTGCAAGCATCATTCGAGTCCTATTGAACCTTGCTGGAAGACTCAGGTTGATCATCCTCTGTTGCATAACTTGCTTCAGAATCATCATAATCTAATTCGGAACCCGAAGTATATAACAAACTATAAATTTTTTCTTGAATATCTTCATCAAGTTCCAAAGTCTTAAGCATTTCAAGCTTATAATTTGGAGCTATGCCCAAATTTTCCATATTTGTAACACTTGATCTTATCAAGATCTCTCTTGGACCTATTTTTGGTAAATCTATTAGATTTACGATGAGCCCTCCGCTCTTCTCTTTCTTCTCTGGTCCTTCTCCTAGACCTTCTTCTCTTCCGATAAGATCTATGAGGTTCAGATTTAGGAGTTTCACGGTTAGTATCTTTGGATGTATCTGGTAAACCAAACTGAGTACAGAAATCTCCCATTTGAGATTATTCTCTAAGTTTGTCCATCTTAAGCTGTCTTGAAAGTTTTAACTCATTGCACAAATTTATGCCTTCTTGAGTATAAGCTCCAATAAGCTTTCCATAGGTATAGTTACTATAGGGAATAATTCCTTGCAGATCACTCAGAGTCTTTTTTACTCTCTCCGTAAATAAAGGAGGTAAACCATCTATAAATTTGGCTTTCCAGAATTCCATACCATTTTCTGGAAGTTCCATCACTCGACTTAAATAAGTATTTTTATACCATCTAAACTTACCTAAATGTCTACATCGAAGACCATTTAGTAAAGATCTAATGCTTTCATATTGATTGGTAAATCTACCACTAAAATATTCTAGGATGGTTAAGACTAAAGTATAAACCGCGTCTTCTCTATTTTTTACTAGAGCAAATCCTAAGTTATCAACTCCTTCAGTTGTAGCTTTAGTATTTATAACTGTTGCTTTTGCATCAGTACTTATATAATTGTCCCACCAGCCTCTTAGTTGACCATTAAATCCTGCAATGATCATCTTGCAAATAGTCATATCAGTGTTATTAACACTTTTGCAAATAGTAGCATACATAAGCATTCTATGAGCCATAATAGTTAACTACCTATTAGTTAACCTGTCGAGATTCCATTCATAAATCTCACTTCCACTATAAGAAGTATTAGTTTGATTCCAATCTCTTTCTTCTATTAAAACACCTTGAGGAGTTGACCTGGGATAGTAGTAAGTTTGCATACTAGGTTTTCTAGCATATGTAGTATTACCACTATTTTTCTTTGGATAACCATGAAGTTTATTAACTTCCATTTCCCCTTGTGTCTTAAAATCAAAAGTGGCTTCCATCTCATCTTCAAAATCTTCGCGGCTTATAGGTTTCGCACTTGCACCAAATTCTGAAAACTTTTTATCCAGAAGTTTTCAAGATCATGCAGAGGTCTCAAAATAAAATCCCGGATCTCAGGTGGTCTTTGAATAGGAACCTCAAGTTGTTTTGACGTAGAAGCCTGTTCAGACACTTGTTTCGCCATTTTCAACTTATCATCAATTTGAACAATCAGATTAGTTAAATTATCTATTTTTTTATCAAGAGAACAAATTTGTTCACCAATAACTTTAACATTCAGACCCAAATAATTGTTTTGAGAAATAAGACGATTAATCTCATTTATACTTACTGCGGCAACTTCATTATCAATAAATTTTTATAAAGCAGTAAAAGTGATACCTGTATTATTTGGTAAAATAAAAGGGGCTTGAGGAGGATAAATAGCCTTAATTATATTTCCTGATTCATCATTATAAGATCGTTCAAGAACATTAATGAATAAAGGCAAATATGTGGTTATAAACCAAGGCACAAAAAAACATAATATGATTATGCGAAGCACAAGTTTCGTAGAATTCTTGTGAAATATTGATCAAATCTTCTTCACTATAAGTGTTAAAAAACCAAGTTTTAAACCGGTTCCGTTTTTCATTTGAAAATTCATTTTGAATATATTTTCTTGCCAGTGAACCTGGACTAAAATCAATTTGATGTCCACTTATCATTAAGCATCATTAAGATTAAAATCCATTTCGAATATAGAAGAAATATCCTTATCAGAAATATCAGAAGATTTATCATTTGTTTGAGCAATGTTTAACCGCGGATCAATTTTAATTTTTTGTTTTTCTGCAGATATAACTGTTGTTAAAGTATGCAATGAAGCAGCGCGATTTCTAGCTGGACCATAAAAAGGTTCTATCGGGGAAATGTGTTGAATAGCCAATCTTCTATCAGAAGCAAATGAATGTCTATTATAAGGAACACTTTTTTCATCAAACTGCATACAAATTTTTCCATCGGAATTTTGACAAATATGAGAATATTTAGAATTAGTGACAACATCGATCATTTGTTCAGGGGGTATAACAGAATCTAGAATCCATGTAGTAGGAAAATTAATTTCTTCCCATTTTATAGGTCTCCTAGTAGTGACCTTAGATCTGGCGAAATTAGTTTCTACTAAAATAGTTTGATCTGATGTATCATATAACTTACATCTAGGATTCAAAGTAGCAACTAATTTAAAATAGATTATATAAGACAAGCAGATTAATTCAGATCCAGCTGCATAGTTATAACCATGTGTTTAAACATTCAAAGTTAAAGCATCTAAGATATTAGAATCAGTCAACAATAACTGCAAATTAGGTTGAGCATTAAAATAGACTGGACCATAGGCCACCGTAGATTCTATCGAACCCATCAAAGATTGTCGAAAATTTAAATTTCTCGCATCTCATAGAGCAGCTAGGAAAGTCTCTAGTAACCTTTTAAGAGTTAAAGGTTTAAAAGCAATTTGAACCATACCAATATGCAAGAATTTGTATTGAGATTTATATAATTCAATATCACGCTTATTTAATAAACGAATAGTTTGTTCAGACGAGTTTATATCTTCATCAAGTTCCAAAGTCTTAAGCTTTTCCAGCTAACAATTTGGAGCTATATGCCCAAATTTTCCACATTTGTAATACTTGATCTTATCAAGATCTCTCTTGGACCTATTTTTGGTAAATCACAAGTGTCTGAACAGGCTTCTACGTCAAAACAGTTTCACGGTTGGTACCTTTGGATGTATCTGGATTTTATCTATGCCGGAAAGCTAACTTAGAGATTATATTTATCATGAAAGATCTAGACTTTATCTAAATATGCATAAATTTATATGTGGTTTCTTGACTTGGTTCCGAGATGGTGGTACAGTCAGATTCAATATAACAAGTTGATGTTAACATGCTAGATTGAAGATGACCGCGTGGATTACCGCCCGTCTTTGGAGATCCGGTGTAGTTGGTCGGGGCTTGAGGAGGATAAATAGCTTTAATTATATTTCCTGATTCATCCTTATAAGACCGTTCAATAATCCTTATTTGGATTTCATCATAGTTTATATTGATGATAGGTTGAAAACGGCAAAACAAGTGTCTGAACAGGCTTCTATGTCAAAACAGCCTGAGGTTCCTATTCAAAGACCTCCTGAGATCTGGGATTTTATTTTGAGACCTACGCATGATCTTGAAAACCTTCTGGATAAAAAGTTTTCATAATTTGGTGCAAGTGCGAAACCTATAAGCCTCGCTGAAGATTTTGAAGATGAGATGGAAGCCACTTTTGATTTTAAGACACAAATGGAAATGAAAGTTAATAAACTTCATGGTTATCCAAAGAAAATTAGTGGTAATAATACTACATATGCTAGAAAACCTAATATGCAAACTTACTACTATCCCAGACCAACTCCTCAAGATGTTTTAATAGAGGAAAGAGATTGGAATCAAACTAACACTTTTTATAGTGGAAGTGAGATTTATGAATGGAATCTCGACGGGTTAACTGATAGGCAGTTAACTATTATGGTTCATAGAATGCTTATGTATGCTACTATTTGCAAAAGTGTTAATAACACTGATAGGACTATTTGCAAGATGATCATTGCAGGATTTACTGGTTAACTAAGAGGCTAGTGGGACAATTATATGAGTACTGATGCAAAAGCAGCAGTTATAAATGCTAAAGTTGCAACTGAAGGAGTGGATAACTTAGGATTTGCTCTAGTCAAAAATAGAGAAGACGCGGTTTATACTTTATTCTTAACCATCCTAGAACATTTTAGTGGTAGATTTGATGATTTCTCTGAGGAAAATATTCCTACTAAATCCCGTCCTTGTCACATGAATACCGAATTGGTCGAATTCTGCAAAAAGGAAATTGATAATTTATTGCAAAAAGGTTTGATAAAACCTTCCAAGTCGCCCTGGTCATGTACTGCTTTTTATGTTAATAACGCAGCAGAAAAAGAACGTGGTGTTCCCAGGTTAGTTATAAGTTATAAACCTTTAAATAAATATTTGAAATGGATTAGGTATCCTATTCCAAACAGAAGGGATTAATTAACAAGATTATATGATGCTAATATCTTTTCAAAATTTGATTTAAAATCTGGATATTAGCAGATCCAAATATTTAAAGACCATTTTTATCGAATGGCATTTAAAGTTCCGTTTGGACAATACGAATGGAATGTAATGCCCTTTGGTTTAAAAAATGTTCCCTCAGAATTTCAAAAGATTATGAATGATATTTTTAATCCTTGTTTGGATTTAATCATAGTTTATATTGATGATATTTTGGTGTATTCAAAGACTCTTGAAATGCATATCAAGCATTTAGACATTTTTAAGAAAATAGTTGTTCAAAATGGTTTGGTGATTTCTAAATCTAAAATGAGTCTTTTTCAAACAGAATTTCGATTTTTGGATCATTTGATTTGTCAAGGAAAAATCACACCTATACAGCGATCTATTGAATTCGCGTCAAAATTTCCTGACATTATTACAGATAGAACGCAATTGCAGCGATTTCTAGGAAGTTTAAATTATATTTCTCCCTTCTACAAAAAATTATCTCGCGATTTAGCTCCGTTATACGACTGGCTAAAAAAGGATCATAAGAAGCCGTGGACTAATAGTCTCACAGATCTAGTGAAAACTATTGAAGATAGAGTTAAATCATTGCCTTGCTTAACCCTCGCTAATCAGCTTGGCCAAAAATTGTGGAAATGGATGCGTCCAATATGGATTATGGAGGAATATTAAAACAGATTAACCTGCATGATAAAAATGAATACCTTATTCAATTTCATTTAGGAACAAAGAAACTATGCAACAGTAGCTCATGAAATGTTAACTATCGTTAAATGTGTTTTAAAATTTCAGGATGATCTTTAATATCAAAAATTTGTGATAAAACAGATGCTCAATCAGTTAAATATATGTTTGATAAAGATTTTAAACATGACGCATCAAAATTAAAGTTTGCAAGGTGGCAAGCACAGCTAGCCCCATTTGATTTTGAAATTCTATATAAGAAAGGAAGCGATAACTCTCTCTCAGACTTTCTATCTAGAGAATACATTCAAAATGAGTGAATATAGTAGTTATTTAGAGAATGGTGATATTCCTGTTTCTCTTTTCTTTACTGAAAAAAGATTGATCACCATCTTAAGGTTCTTCCTCTTAATCGAGATTTGAAGGAACTAATTTGCTGGGAAATTATAGATGGAATGGTGATGGACCTTTTCCAATCAATAGAAGAAGCTAATACTTATTATGACGCTTATTGGGAATAAATATCGATGTTTTGTTTGCAAAATGGAAAACCCTTTGGTAACTAAGGGTCGAGGAAAGGGAAATAACCCACTAGGAAGGGGAAGATCATCCCCAGGCTCATCAAGATCGTCGTATGGATCTTCATCATCTAATACTCCAATTATACAACGAGGAGGAATGAGTTTATATAACTCAAGCTCTAGAACGCAAGAGAAAGCCTCTTCAATGCATCTGGAAGATATTCCAGAAAGTGATCCATTATATGCTCAACTACAAGAATTTTTAACACAAAAGCAAGGTGATACTTTTACTTCAGTCGCCAAAGAAGACGTTGATGATATCAAAACATATGAAAAGGTAGAAAAAAGAGAAATGAAATTTCTCTTAGAAAATTCTGACATACAGAGAAGAGAAGAGCCTTGGAAGATATTCCAAAGGTATCTAGTTAATGGGCTCTATTTCCCAAAGTCTAGGGAAATTTGGTAACAATTGGGTGATCTAATTGTGAATTTGATCACATAAGTAGATAGATAAGACGTTAAGGAACTCGTAAGACTTTATGGAATTGAATTCGGGCGAGTAGAACTTCCGAAATTGATCTTAGCGTGAATGGGTAGTTTCTGAGTGTCGTTGGTAGAAGGTGTGTTGTGAAATGGGGGTCTTGGAATTATTAAATTTGCTCATTGGTTCCGTGCAGGCCACTGAGGCAGGATTTTACCTGCCAAGGTGGGCCGCTGTAGCGGGGCGGGTGCTGCCAGACCGGGGCAGACGCAACTTAAAGTTGGAAATAAACCCCAAAAACATTTTATTCTACAATTTTCAAACTTATGAGCTAAGGAACGAACCCAGGGGTTTTCTTTACAGTTTTTCACTATTCTTGAGGCTAAAGGTAAGATTTTGACTCCACAAATCCATTTTTCGATTCGTAAAACGTAATCTAGCGGGTAATTATCGATCGGGGAGGGTTTTTGATCTGGAAATTATGGTGGAAAAGCCCTAACCTAGGTATGGGGATCAAGGGTTTGATTTAGGGATGTTAGAATTGTTGGTAATTCGGGTAATTAGTTATTGTTTATTGATTCCCGTATTATATTGATTGTTTGTAGACCAAGAACAAGCGGAACAAATCCAGAATGGGAAAAATCAAGTTTCTCAGGGGATTCAAGTTTGTTTCGAGGTAGGTGATGGTTGTGATTTCATGATTGTTTAATTTATGTTTGTTCTTGCTTCATTATAATGTATGTATGTATGTGAATGTTGCATTATTGATCACACTTGTTGTAAATGAGGATAGATGAATGATGAATATCATGAATCATGACTTGATTGTATGATTATGAGAATGTACATTGTGATTGTGGCTTGTTGAATGGATCGGGTGTTGCATTTCGACACACTAACTTGGATCGGTTGCCACGTTTCAGCATAAATATGGGATTTGTTGCCACGTTCCGGCATAATCATTGGATCGGGTACCACGTTCCGGTATACTAACAGTTTGGGTTTGAATTCCGTGAGAAGACCATTGACTTGACATAACTGTATAATTGAGACTTGTGAAATGCTCCGTTGTTATTGAATGTTGTTGATATTGTATATATTTGGAATATGCATGTGATTATATTGTTGTAATGTCTTATGTATCTTGCATTTGTGGGATAGTCGTGTGATCCTACCAGTACACTGTGGTTGTGTACTGATATAGCACTTTCTCTTTCTTTGTTGAGTACAGGGCATGTTCAAGCAACTATTGACAGCCCTCGCTTAAAAGATCAGTGATCGTTTCGAATTCAAGGGTGAGCCAGTTCTTCAGGGCTGCCATGAGTTCTCCTTTCGTCTATGTCCACATTTCAGACTTAGACTTTCTAGTTAGTTATTAGCATGTTAGTATGGGGTTGTACCCCTTCTTGTTTAGACTTACAGTTGAACTTTAGATGTTTTGGTACATTGACTTTTAGGTTTTAGGCATTTAATTCCGCAATTCGTTGTTAGATCTTTTGGAAGTTTATGGGAACTTCAGTATTTAGTCATTTAAACATGCTTCTGTGTCTTTAAATGCTTGGTTTCATATTAATTAGTTAGTATTAATGGTTCTCCCACCGGAGGGTTAGTGTGGGTGCCAATCACGACGGTCGGAGTCATGACAAAGTTGATGTGAGAGCCTAGGTTCGTTGATCTCAATGTACCAAAATGAGTCTAGTAGAGTCTTGCGGAACGATACGGAGATGTCTGAATTCCATATCAAAGAATGCAGACATAGGAACTGAATAGATAGCTTGGGGCACGGGAGCTTCCCTTAAGAGAAGCGTTCATTCATATGGCAGGAGAAGGAGAGGGAGAATCAAGGAGGCTATAGGACTTTAGGAAATCTCTTTGTTTTCTCTTGTCTTCTTTCGTGTTATAACTTGATTCTAATTGGTATCTGTGGATTCGAATTGGTATCTAACCTCATTCACTCTTCTGTCTGTAGATGGTTAACACTAGATTCAATGGCGTCACGCCCGTAGCTCCGGTCAATGCTTCGAGAGGTCGTGGTCGAGGCAAGGGTAGAGGCTGAGGAAGAGTGGGGCCTACTAAAGATGGGGTACCGGTCGAAAATGCTCCCAGAAATGAGGTCCCTCCCGTGCATCCTGAAGAGATAGAGGCGAATATTGAGGTTGAAAATGTTGAGGAGGTTGGACAAGAGGAAGAGGTGTTGGCTGAGACTACAAGTATTCCTCTCATACCAGTGTTAGCTCAACAAATCATGTCATTTCTGAAAGGGTTCGTTGGTCCTGGAGTGCTTCCTTTTGTTCAAGCAACTCAAGCTCCCGCCAATCCTCTTATTGCTTTCACTGTCCCTAAGGTGGGTGGAACCGGAGGTAATGATGCTTTCTTCCGTCCTTTGTTTAGTCCTGTTATGACTGGTAATGAGTATGAAATATTGACTAAGTTCTTGAAGTTGAAATCTCCTGTGTTCCATGGTTCCGAGAGCGAGGATGCATATAAGTTCATCCTAGATTGTTGCGAGAGGCTTCATAAGTTGGGAATTGTCCATCAGTATGGGGTTGAGTTCGTGACTTTTCAGCTTTAAGGTGAGGCTAAGTAGTGGTGGAGAGCTTATATGGAATGCAGATCTTCAGTTTTACCCCCAGTCACTTGGACCCAGTTTCATGCTCTGTTTTTGGAGAAATATGTGCCTAGGACTTTGAGAGATTGTAAGAAGGATGAGTTCATGGCTTTGGAGCAAAGTGGTATGTATGTGACTGCTTATAAGGCCAAGTTGCATGCATTGTCTAGTTATGCTACGCAGTTGGTGACTACTGAGGAAGAGAGGACCCGTTCATTTATTAAGGGACTAAATTCTGAGTTGCAGGTATTAATAAGGTAACAAACTTTGTTAAGAAAGTGAAGGGGGTGAGGCGAGACGATCAGGCTAAGGCATTGGCTAAAAGGGCCAGAAACTCGGGTAACTTTCAAGGTTCTTACTCCAATGGGGCAGGGAGGCCAACACTTGCAACTAGGCCAATTCAGTCCGCTATGCCCGCATCTACATGTAATTACTCGGGAACTCCACCTCATAATTTGATTCAGGATAGCCAGGGAGTAGCGCCTTCGACGGGCGGTAAACCATCTTTTGATCATACTTGCTATAATTGTGGAGAACCTGGGCATATGAGGAGAGATTATCCCCATCCACGCGTGATGGATTCCGCGCAACAGCAGTTTAGAGCAGTGGTACTAGTGGGAAATGGTAATATGGTCGAGGGCGTCCACAAGGTGGGCGAGGAGGAAATCAGCGAGGCCACGGAGGTAGGGGAAATGGTAATGCAGGAACAGGTACAGTGCAGCCAGGCAGAGAAGTCACCCGTCACGATGATAGGGCTCAGTGTTATGCCTTTTCGGGCAAGAGTGAAGTAGAGGCGTCTAACGTAGTGATCACAAGTACTATTCTTGTATGTGACCGGATGGCTGATTTGTTATTTGATCCGGGTTCTACTTATTATTTTGTATCCATGAGATTTGCCTTAGAATTTGATATGAATTGTGATATACTTGATGCCCATATCCATGTTTCTACCCCAGATGGAAAGTCTGTCATAGTCACCGATGTCTATCGTGCTTGTCCTAATTTGTTTATGGGTTTTCAGACTTGGGCTGATTTGGTGTTTTTGGATATGACTGACTTTGACATAATCTTAGGATTGACTTGGTTGTCCCCTTATTATTTTGTGCTTAATTGTAATACTAAGTTTGTAACTCTAGAAATTCTGGGAAGGGAAAAATTAGAGTGGGAAGGGGTGTACAAGCCTAAGCAAGCTAAGACCATATCCTTAATTCGGGCTAGGAAACTGGTAGGGTAGGGTTGTTTTGCATATTAGGCTCATATTCGGGATGTTGAGGTTGAGTCTCCATCTATTGAGTCCATTCATGTGGCGTCAGAAGTTAGAGAAGTGTTTCCTACTAATCTGCTTGGTATGCCTCCTAATAGAGATATAGATTTCTGCATTGATTTAAAACCTGGTACTCGTCCCATTTCCATCCCTCCATATCGCATGGCTCCAATGGAATTAAGAGAGCTTAAGGCTGAAATCCAAGAGCTTATTAATAAAGGATTTATTCGTCCTAGTGCTTCCCCGTAGGGTGCTCCAGTTTTGTTTGTTAAGAAAAAGGATGGTAGTATGAGGATGTATATAGATTACCGGGAATTGAATAGGGTCACCATTTGGAATAAGTATTCCTTGCCTCGAATAGATGATCTTTTTGACCAATTGCAAGGTGCATCAGTTTTCTCTAAGATTGATCTAAGGTCTGGTTACCATCAATTGAAGATTAGGCATGAGGATGTGCCCAAGACGGCGCTTAGAACCCGCTATGGGCACTATGAGTTTCTAGTTATGTCTTTTGGCTTGACTAATGCGCCTGCATCTTTCATGAGTTTGATAAATAGGCTGTTCAAACCATTCCTTGATTTGTTTGTTATAGTCTTTATTGATGATATTTTGGTCTATTCAAAAAGTGAGGAAGAGCATGCCGACCATCTTCGTATTGTTCTGGGTGTTCTTGGGAAACAAAGGTTATATGCAAATTTTTCCAAGTGTGAATTTTGGTTGACTTCGGTTGCATTTTTTAGGAATGTAGTTTCAAAAGAAGGGGTAATGGTAGATGCCCAAAAGATTGAGGCGGTTAAGAATTGGATTCGGCCTAGCTCTGTGACGGAAGTTAGGAGTTTTGTGAGGCTCGCTAGCTATTACCGTCGATTTGTAAAGATCTTTGTTTCCATCGCCACTCACTTGACAAGTTTGACCAAAAAGGAAATACCCTTCGAATTGACTGGAAAATGTGAGGATAACTTTCAAAATCTCAAGACTCTCTTGACCAACGCACCTATCTTAGCATTATCGGTGGAAGGTAAAGATTTTATAGTTTACTGTGATGCTTCACATTCTGGCTTGGGTGCTGTGTTAATGCAGGATAAGAATGTTATAGCTTATTCATCGCGACAGTTGAAGGTACATGAGAGGAATTATCCAACGCATGATTTGGAGTTGGAAGTGGTAATATTTGCTCTTAAGATCTGGCAACATTACCTCTATGGTGTCAAGTGTGAGGTATTTATTGATCATTGTAGCTTGCAGCATGTGTTCACTCAAAAGGATCTAAATTTTGAGACAGCGAAGGTGGATGGAGCTACTCAAGGATTACAATGTGACCATTCAATACCATCCGGGTAAGGCTAATGTGGTGGCAGTCGCTTTGAATCGAAAAATGATGAGTATGGGTAGTCTAACTTGCTTGAGTATAACCAAGCGACCTTTGGCTAAGGAAATTCCAACCTTGGAGTCGAAGTTCATATAGTTGGGCATCTCAGAGAAAGGTGGGGTGTTAGCTAGCATTGAAGTTAGAGCCACATTCATTGAGGAAATCAAGGCTAAACAATTTGAGGATGAAAATTTGAATGAACTTAAGAAGAAGACTGTGATGGGTAAGGCACAAGAGACCACTCTTGATGCGGAAAGTGTGCTCAATTTTAAAGAAAGGATCTGTGTTCCTCGAGTTGATGACTTGATTCAGAAATTGTTGACTGAATACCATGATTCGCGATATTCCATCCATTCGGGTGTGACCAAGATGTACCGAGATTTGAAGCGAATTTATTAGTGGTCGGGCATGAAGAAGGATATAGCGGAGTTTGTGGCTAAGTGTCAAAATTGTCAACAAGTAAAGTATGAACATCAAAGGCCTGCAGGTTTGCTTCAAAGAATGACAATTCCAGAATGGAAGTGGGCAAGGATTTGCATGGATTTTGTAGTTAGTCTTCCCAAGACTTTGGGAAAGTTTGATTCTATTTGGGTAGTGGTTGATAGATTGACTAAGTCAACCCATTTTATTCCGGTAAGAATAGATTATAATGTTGAACAACTGGCTAAGGTGTATGTGAAAGAAATAGTGAGGTTGCATGGGGTGCCCCTTTCTATCATCTCAGATCACGCAGTTTACCTCCAAGTTTTTGAGGAAATTACATGATGAATTGAGCACACAACTCACTTTTAGTACCACCTTCCATCCACAGATGGATGGGCAATCAGAGAGGACTATTCAAGTGTTAGAAGACATGTTGAGGGCATGTGTGATTGACTTTGGAGGGCATTGGGATAAGTTGACCCTTGTGTCAATTTCTTATAATAATAGTTATCACTCCAGCATTGATATGACACCGTTTAAGGCATTATATGGGAGGGGATGTAGATCATCCATAGGAAGGATGCTCAAGAGAAGGTGAGGAGTATTCAAACTAAACTCTTAGCAGCCCAGAGTAGACAAAAGAAGTATGCAGACCATAAGGTGAGAGACATGGCATTTCAGGCTGGTGAGAATGTTCTTCTTAAGGTATCGCCAATGAAAGGGGTGATGAGATTTGGCAAGAAGGGCAAGTTAATTCCACGATACATTGGTCCCTTTGAGGTTCTTGAATGTGTAGGACCGGTAGCATATAGATTGGCTTTACCTCCTAACCTATCGGGAGTTCATCCGGTGTTTCATGTGTCAATGTTGAAGAGATATCATGGTGACAAGAGTTATATCATTAAGTGGGACTCAATTGTGTTAGACAAAGACCTCAAATATGAGGAGGAACCGATTGCAATTCTTGATCGTGATGTACGAAAGCTGAGGACCAAGGATATTAAGTCCGTGAAAGTTCAATGGAAGCATCGTCCAATTGAGGAAGCTACTTGGGAAATCGGGAAGGACATGCGAGACAAGTATCCCAATGGTTCGTCGATTCAGGTACTACTTTATTCCTTCCTTAGCCTATTTTTCCTAAGTTTGTCACTCGGGAACGAGTGATGGGTAAATTGGTATCTATTGTAACGACCGGGTTCCGTCATTATAGAAAAGCCAATGGGGAAAAATTTTGGTCCGAAAAACTTTTTCGTAGTAACTTGGAATTTCCCAACCTAGTCCAGATTTGGACGAAATCAGAGTCATTAAAGTCTAGGAAAATCTTGCAACAATTGGGTGATCTAATTGTGAATTTGATCACATGAGTAGATAGATAAGACGTTAAGGAACCCGCACAACAAAATGGAATTGAATTCGGGCGAGTAGAACTTCCGAAATTGATCTTAGCGTGAATGGGTAGCTTCTAAGTGTCGTTGATAGAATGTGTGTTGTGAAATGGGGGTCTTTGAATTATTAAATTTGCTCACTGGTTCCGTGCAAACAGTTGAGATGGGACCGCTATAGCGGGGCGGGTGCCGTCAGAGCGGGGCAGACGCGACTTAAAGTTAGAAATAAACCCCAAAAACGTTTTATTCTGTAATTTTCGAACTTGAGAGCTAAGGAACGAACCCAAGGGTTTTCTTTACAGTTTTCCACTATTCTTGAGGATAAAGGTAAGATTTTAACTCCCCGAATCCATTTTTTGATCAATAGAACGTAATCTAGCGGGTAATTATTGATGGAGGAGGGTTTTTGATTTGGAAATTATGGTGGAAAAAACTCTAACCTGGGTATGGGGATCAAGGGTTTGATCTAGGGATGTTAGAATTGTTGTTAATTCGGGTAATTAGTTATTGTTTATTGATTCCCGTATTATATTGATTGTTTGTAGACCAAGAACAAGCGGAACGAATCCGAAAAGGGAAGAATCAAGTTTCTTAGGGAATTCAAGCTTGTTTCAAGGTAGGTGATGGTTGTGATTTCATGATTGTGTGATATATGTTTGCTCTTGCTTCATTATAATGTGTGTATGTATGTGAATGTTGCATTATTGATCACACTTATTGTAAATGAGGATAGATGAATGATGAATGCCATGAATCATGACTTGATTGTATGATTATGAGAATGTACATTGTGATTGTGATTGTGGCTTATTGAATGGATAGGGTGTTGCATTCCGACACACTAACTTGGATCGGTTATCATGTTCCGACATAAATATGGGATCGTTTGCCACCTTCCGACATAATCATTGGATCGGGTACCACGTTTCGATATGCTAGCAGTTTGGGTTTGGGTTCCATGAGAGGACCATTGACTTGACATAACTGTATAGTTGAGACTTCTGAAATGCTCCGTTGTTATTGAATGTTGTTGATATTGTATATATTCGGAATATGCATGTGATTATATTGTTGTAATGGCTTATGTATGTTGCACTTGTGGGATAGTCGTGTGATCCTACCAGTACACTGTGGTTGTGTACTGATACCGCACTTGCTATTTTTTGTTGAGTACAAGGCATCTTCAGGCGGCTATTGACAGACCTCGCTTAGAAGATCGTGATCGTTTCGAATTCAAGGGTGAGCCAGTTCTTCTGGGCTGCCATGAGTTCTCCCTTTGTCTATCTCCACATTTCAGACTTGGACTTTCTAGTTAGTTATTAGCATGTTAGTATGGGGTTGTACCCCTTCTTGTTTAGACTTATGGTTGAACTTTAGATGTTTTGGTACATTGACTTATAGGTTCTAGGCAATTAATTTCGCAATTCATTATTAGATCTTTTGGAAGTTTATGGGAACTTCAGTATTTAGTCATTTAAACATGTTTCTGTATCTTTAAATGCTTGGTTTCGTATTAATTAGTTAGTATTAATGGTTTTCCCACTGGAGGGTTAGCGTGGGTGCCAATCACGATGGTCGAGGTCGTGACAGTTGATAGATTGTGATGGCTCCTTTTCAAGAATGATCTCCTTCCGATTCAACTTAGGTCAATTTCAAATTTAAGAACAAAAACTTGATCATGTAGTAAAAAAGAAACTCCCAAATCAAATGCGGTAGAATTGTTTAAGGTTGGATAAAATATAGATATTCATGTCAAATATCATGGATAATAGAAACGAAAATTCCATCAAATTTAAGACGATTGATCGATGCTTGAGTTGCAATTGAACAAGTAAGAGATAAAAAGAAGAACTAACCTATTGAACGATGAAAAATGTGTAGGCTTAGGGTGTGTTTGGTATGAAGGAAAATGTGTTCCATAGAAGATGTTTTCCTGAAAAAACAAGTAGATTTTTTACTTATTTTCTCATGTTTGGTTGGTGAATAGAAAATACTTTTCCGGAAAAGATTTTTTAGTGTTTGATTTATGAATGAAAAATGTTTCTGAGAAATATCTTTTATTTTTACTAGAGTAGAAAATAATTTTTGAAATTGAAAATATTTTTAGAAACAAAATTAAGATTTTTTTTTGGAGGGGGGGGGGGGTCGTGGGTA